>JAXGGA010000605.1:0-207380 GCA_038373865.1 Uloborus plumipes
TTATTTATTAAATTTAATATATTAATTATATTTATCAATAATTATATATTTTTAAATATAATATTATAATTATTATTTAAATTTTTATTAATTTATTAATAATATATTAATATTATAATACTTTATTAATTAATATTATTATCTATATAAATAAATTTATATAATAATTAAATATTTCTATTAAAGTATTTAATCTTATATATTATTAATTATTTAATAAATTAAAATTAAATATTTATATAATTATATTCTTAATAATATATTTACTATAATTTATTATTAATTATTATTATAAATTATAATATATTAATTTATATTAATAAAATAATATATATTAATCTAATATAATTAATATAATTATATTTTAAATTCTATATAATATTATAATATTTTATATTTTATAAATATATATTCATCATTATTCTTACATTATATAAATATTTATTAATATTAAATCATTTTTATATTACATATTTATAACTATTATAACATATATAATTATATTTTAATATTAATATATTAAATAATTATTTAATAATAATATAATATTATATAAATATAATTTAATATAATAATATTAAATATTAATATATTATTAAAAATAAATATATTATATATTATTATAAATAATAATATTAATATAATATTAATATAATATATTTAATATTTAATTATAATATTAATAATAAAATATATTAATATATTATTTAATAATAATATTATTAATAATATATAATAAATTAAATAATTATTAAATATAATATTATATTAAATATATTTTAAATATTATATTATAATAATAAATATTATATATATAAATAATATTATTAAATAATTAATATATAAATATAAATATTATTAAATATATTTATAATATAAATATATAATAATATATTTTAATATTTATAAATAAATTATAATATAATATATTTATTAATATATAAAATTATATTAATTAATATTATAATATATTTATATAATTATATATTTAAAATTAATTATATATATTTAATATATATTATATATAATATATTATATATAATAAAATATTATTTTAATAATATTATATAATTAATATTAATATATATTAATAATTAAATATATAATTATATAATATTAATTTATTTAATATTTATATAATATATAATTATATTTAATAATATTTTAAATTTATATTATATTATATAATATTATTTATTAAATAATATAAAATATATTTATATAATATATTATAAATTTATAAATTTTATATAATAATATAATATAATTTATTTAATTATTATAATTAAATAATATTATATAATTTTATAATATATTTAATAATATTAATTATATTAAATATAATAATAAATAATTTATTTATAAATAAATATATTTTATTATAAAATAATAATTAATATATTATAATATAAATATTATTAAATATTTATATATTATTATAATAATTATATATTTAATTTATATATTTATATATTAATATTATAAATTAATTAAATTATATTATATTATATTTTATATATAATATTTATTAAATTATATTATTTAATATTAATATTTTATAATATAATTTATTTATATTTATATATTTTAATTACATTAATATATAATTATAAATAATATATTTATATATATTTTAATTATTAAATATAAAATATATTATTTATATTTAAATTATATTTAATATATATATAATTAAATATATAAAAATATTATATAAAATATATTATTATAATATAATAATTTATATATTTTATTAATTTATATTAAATAAAATATTATATAATATTATATATAAAAATTTAATATTAATTATTATAATTATATTTATAATATTTATATATAAAATAATTAATTATATAATTTAATATTATATTTATATAATAATATATTAATTTAATATTAAATAAAATATATTAATATTTATATATAATTATATAATTTAATTATATTAAATATATTTATATTTATAAATATTTATTATATTATAATAATTATTTAAATAATAATATATTTAAATATAATTATATTATATATATAATTAATATTATATATTTTATTATTAATATATATTTATATTAATTAATATTATATATTTAATATAAATATATATTAATATTATAATATATAAATTTATATAATTAATTATTTTATATATAAAATAATATTATTTATAATTAATAATAATTATAATTAATAAATATTATATAAATATTAAAAAATATTATTTTTAATATTAATATAAATAATAATTTATAATATTTATATTAATTATATATATAAAATAATATAATATTATATAATAATATTATTATAATTTAATTTTTTAATAAATTATATAAATATTTATATATTTAATATATTTTTAATATAATTTAAAATATTTAAAATATATTATAATATTAATAATATAATATTTATATATTATAAATATATAAATAATTATAATATATAATTATAAATTATAAATAATTTATATTAATTTATATAAATTTATATAATATATTTTAAAAATATAAAATATATTATAATAATTAATATAAAAAATTTTATTTAAATAATTATAATTAATACATATAATTATATAAATTATTATAATTAATATTATATTTATTAATATAAAATAATAATTATTTAAATATATATTAAATATTATTTAATTTTTAAATTATATATTAAATAAAAATATAATAATATATTATAAATATATATTAATTATATAATTAATATTATAATTTATAATATTAAAATTTTATTATAATTATATAATATATTAATTATAAATTTTATATTTATAATATAATTTTATTATATAATAATATAATAATAATAATTATATAATTAATATATATTTTAAATATTAATTTATTATAAATATATTTATAATAATATATATAATATAATTTAATTATTATATTAATAAATTATATTATTTTATAAATTTAATTATAAATTTAATATAATATATATTTAATTATAATAAATTAAATATATTATAATTAATATAATTTTTATTTAATAAATTAAAATATATTATATTTATATTAATTATAATATTATTATAATTAATTTATTATAAATAAATATAATATAAAATATATTTATATAATTATAATTATTTTATAATAATATTATTTTATATTAATAATTAATATTATTAATATTTATTTAAATTTATTAATAATAATATTTATAATTATAATAATAAATTATATATATATTAATAATATATTTATAATTTAAATATTATAATATTAATTATTAATATATTATATAAATATTATATTATAAATTATAATATAATATTATAAAATATTATATATAATATAAAATTATATATTAATTAATATAATATTATAATTAAATAATTTTATATAATATATTTATTAATATATTTATATAAATATTAAATATATTTATATTTATATATAATTATTAATTTATATAATATTTTTATATATTATAATATTTAAATAATATTAATATTTAATAATATTATAATTTATTTTAATAAATATTAATATTTAATTATATTTATTAATTAATATATTATTATAAACATTAATATATAATATAATTAATTTTATATTTTTTAATATAATATATATTAATTTTTTTATATAATTAATATAATATATTATAATTAATTTTATTAAATAATATTATATATAATTATTATAAATATTATATATTTATAAATATTATATATATATTTTATTATTAATAATAAATATATTTTAATTAAATTAATAATATTATATATAAATTATATTTTATATAATTTATTTATATTATTATAAATTTTATTATTTATATAAATTTATATAATTTATATAATTATTATTTTATATTATAAATTATATATTTAATAAAATATATATATTAATATAATTATAAATATTAATATATTTAATATTAATATTTATTAATATATATATTATAAATATATAATATTATAAAATTTTATAATATTATATATAATTATATAATAATTAATATATATATAATTTTATATATTAATTTTATATAATATTAAAATATTATATATTATATTAATATAATTATTAATATTATTATATAAATATTTTATTTAATTAATATTATAATAAATATATTTAATTATTAATATATATTTATTATATAAATTTAAATATTATATTTTATAATATATTAATTATTATATATAATATTTATATTAATATATAATATATTAATTTATATAAATAATTATAATTTATAATATTATATAAATATTAATATATTAAAATTAATTATTATTATAATTATATTTATATAATATTATATATTATATTAATTATTAATATTATTATTTATATTAATATATAATATTAATATAAATTTATATTATATAATTATTATATTAATATATATATTATATATAATATATTATAATTAATATTTATATTATTATATATTATAAATTATATAATTTATTTATAATATAATATTATAATTATTTATATAATTTTAAATAATTATATTATATTAATTAATATTTATAATATATAATTATTTAATATATTTAAATATATTATTATATAAATATATTATTAATTATATTATAATATTAAATAATAATATTATATAATATATTATTTAATTATAATATATTATATATAATATTAATATTTATTTATATTAAATATATAATATATAATTATTTTTATATTAAATATTATAAATATTATATATATTATAATTATTATAATATAATTAATTATTATTTAATATTTATATTTTTATATTATTATATTATTAAATTAATTTAATATATTAATATTAATATTTTTAATATATATATATTATTAATATTATTATTATATAATATTTATATATTAATAAATTAATATATTATATTATATTATAATATATTTAATATTATATATTTAAATTTATTATAATATATTTATATATTATTATATATAATATATATATTATATTAATATTATATATTTAATTATAATATAATATTTATATATTATAATAATATTTTATAATTATATATTATAATTTTATTATATTAATATATATTATTATATTATTTATATTATAATTAATTATTTATATTATTTTTATATTAATTATATTATATAATATTTATATAATATATTAATATTTATATTATATTAAATTATATTATTATTTATATTTATTTATATAATTATAATTTAATATATTATTATTTTATTATTATTTATATTATAATATATTTTATTATTATTTTATTATATTATAATATTATATATTATTATAATTATATTATATTATTATATATTATATTTAATATTATTATATATATATATTATTTATAATTATAATTTTATTTATTTATTTAATAATTATTTTATATTTTAATTATATTATATTTAATTTTTATATTTTATATAATTATTATAATTATATTATATTTTAATATATTATATTTTATTTATATATTAATTTATTTAATATATTTATTATATTTATTAATTTATATATTAATTATTTATATTAATTTATTATAATATATTATTATATTATTTATATTATATTTTTATATATATTTATTATTATATTATATATTTTAATATTATATTTATTATATTATATTAATTTTAATTATTTATATATTAATATAATATTATTTTTATTTATATTATTATATTTATAATATTATTTATAATATATAATTTTATTATTTATAATATTAATTATAATATTAATTATATTATAATTATATTTAAATATTTATAATATTATTATATAATATTTATAATATTATTAATAATATATTTAATATAATATAAATATATTTATATTAATATTTAATATTTAATTATTATTATATATATATTTATTATATATTTATAATATATTTTATATAATATATTTATATTAATATTTTTATATTTATAATATATTTATATTATATTAATATTTAATTATATAAATATATATTTATAATTAATTATAATATTTATATTATATTTAATATTTTATTATTATAATATTTATATATATTAATTTATATTATAATTATTTAATTTATATTTTATATTAATATTATTTAATTTATTATATATATTATTTATAATATTTATATTTTATAAATATATTATATATTATTTATAATATTATATATTATATTTATTATTAATATATATTATATTTATTTATAAATTATTATATATATTATATTTATTTATATATTATTAATTATTATAATTTATTATAATTATTTTATAATAATTTATATTATTTATTTAATTATATTATAATATATTTATATTATTATAATATTATTTATTATTTATTATAATTATTATTTATATATTATAATTATTATATTTATATTATATAATATTTATTAATATTAATTTTATATATAATTATATTTATTATATATTAATATAATTATTTTAATTATTATTTATTATTATATTTATTATTATAATTATATAATTATTTTATATTATTAAAATATTAATTATTTATATTATTTATATTATTATTTTATATAATATTTTATTATATTAATTTTATATAATTATATTTAATTTTATAATATAATTTATATTATTTTATATATATATTATATTATAATATTTATTTATTTATAATATTTATTATATATATTATATTATTTATAATTTTATTAATTTTATTTATATTTATTTATATTATATATAATATTATTAATATTTTATATTTATTATATTATATATTAATATATTTATATTATAATATTATAATTTATATTTATATTATTATATATTTATATATTATTATAATTATATTATTTATAATATATTTATATATATTATTTATATTTTAATATTAATATTATTTATATATTAATTATTATTAATATTTTATTTATTAATATTATTATATTATATATTTATAATATTTATATTATTTAATAATATTATTATTTATAATAATTATATATTATATAATATATATTTATATTTATAATTATATTTTATTATATAATTATATTTATTATTTTATTATAATATTTATATTATATTAATTATATTATATATATTATATTTTATATTAATATATTAATTATATATTATATTTATATAATATTTATTAATTTTATTTATATTATTTATTAATATATTTTATATATATATTTAATTATTATATAATAATTTTATTTAATATTTATATAATATTATATATATTATTTTATTATATATTATTATATTTATATTTAATAATTATAATATTATTTTTAATATTATATTATTATTTATTATAATTATATTATAATTATATTATTAAATTATTATATTATTTAAATATTATATAATATTATTTTATATTATATATAATTATATTTATTTTATATTATTATATTTTAATATTATTATATATTTATTTTATATAATATTTTAATTATTTATTATATTATATTTATTTATTAATATAATTATATATATTATTTATTTAATATATTATTATTTATTATTTATATAATTTATTATTTATTTATATTATTTATAATATTATTTAATATTTTTATATTATATTATATATTAATATATTTATATTATTATTTATATTTTATATTTTATATTTATTAATATATATATATTATTATAATTTATATTTATTAATATTAATATTTATATTATTATTTTATTATTATATAATTATATTATTTATAATTATTATTTATATTTATTTAATTTATAATTATTATTTTATTATATTATTATTATTTATTATAATATTTATATTTTATTATATAATTATTTATAATATTTATATTATTTTATTATTATATTAATATATTTTATTATATTATTAATTATTTTATTAATATATTATTTATATATAATTTTTATTATATTATTTTATTATATAATTTATTATTTATATTATATATTTTATTTATTTATATATTATTATATTTATAATTTTATTTTATATATTATATTTTATTATTTTTATTTATTTTATAATATATTATTATTTTATATAATTTATTATTTTATTATATTAATTATATTTATTATTTAATATTTTATTTATATTATTATTTTATAATATTATTAATATTATTATTTTTATATATTATTATTTATATATATTTAAATATATTTTATTATATTTTATTATATTATATATTTTATTATATTATTTATATTAATTTTATAATATTTTATATTATTATTTATTTATATATTATTTATATTTTATTATATATAATATATTTTATTTTTAATTATTTATTATATTTTATTTATATTATATTTTATATATTATTAAATATTAATTTATATTATTTTATATAATTATATTATTATTTATAATTTATTTATTATATATATTTTATATTAATATTTTATTTATAATTATTTATTAATTATTTTATATATTTTAATATTTATTATTATATTAATTTATAATTTTATTATATATTTATATTATATTATTTATTTAATTTATATTTTATTATATAATTATATATTTATTTATTTAATATTATATTAATATTTATTATATTTTATTATTATTATTTATTATATTATTAATATTTATTTATATTATATTATTTTATTATTATATATTTATATTTAATATAATTTATAATTAATATTTAATATATTATTTTATATTTTATTATATTTATATTAATTTATTTTATTAATTTTATATTATATTTTAATTATATTATTATTTTATATTATTTATATTTAATTATTTTAATATTTATATTTATTTATTATATTATTTATATATATTTATATTTAATATTTTATATAATATTTAATATTTATTTATTATTATATAATATTTATATTATTATATAATTTATATATTATTTATATATTATTTTATTATTATTAATTATATTATATATTTTTATATATATTTATATTTATTAATATTATTTATTATTATTTTATTATTAATATATTTATAATATTATTTATTATATTTATAAATTTATATTATATAATTATTTATATATTATATTTTATTATTATATTATATTATTAATTATATTATAATATTATTTATATTAATTATTTTATATTATTAATATTTTATTATATATTATAATATTATTTATTTTATATATATTTTATTATATTATATTATAATATTTAATTATTATTATAATTATATATTATATTTATTATAAATTATAATTATATTATATTTTATATAATAATTATTATAATATATTATATTATATATTTTATAATTATTTATATAATATATATTATTATAATTTATAATTATTATTATATTAATATTATATATTATTTAATATATAATTTTATATATTATTATATATATTAATTATTTATATATTTATTATAATATTATATTATATATTATTTTAATAATATATTATATATAATTTATATATTATATTATAATATTATTTATTTAATAAATAATATATTATATATTAATATATTATTAATATTTATATATATTATTATTATAATAATATTATTATATTTATTATATTTTATATTATTATATATATTATATTTTTAATATTTATATTTATTATTATATATTATAATTATAATTATTTTATTTATTATTATATTATAATATAATATATTATTTAATTATTATTAATATTTATATTTACGCAGGGGGTGGAGGGAAGGTCGCAGGGGGTGGAGGTCCACCCCACCACCCCACCACCCCCTGTGCCGGTGAACTGTCCTTTTACGGCTACTAATGCTTGGCAAAGAAGTACTAACTTCAGATGTTGACACACCAGTAAAATCATTTTGTGTGTTATTTTCTTCTTGCTTTTGCACTGAGCAATCATTGACATTTGATGGGAGGAAATCAAAATCTTCAAAAAATATTTTAATTCACCGTTATATAAACCGTCCAAGAACTGCAGTCCTTGGATGGAATAACCGAGCTGGCGATGTATTGCACATATAAATGTAGTTAAGAATAAATCATTATCTTTACCATAAATCATAATTATGCAGTTGCAAAACTGCATATTAAGTTTATAATTTAAGTTAAAATTTTTAGTTTTGGAAGGAAATATTTCACTTGAATTTTAAAAGGCGTTTCAAAAAAACTAAAGAACATGAAATTTTAGGAGTTGTAATAGTTATGCACTGCAGAAGTGTGTACCTTGGACCAGTCCAAGGTACACCACTTGTATTGGGTTCGAGGTACACCACTTGGTTATAAAAAACAAAGTAGCTGACCATTGTATTGCAGTTAGGATTAACTTTGTTTCAAGCACACGGTGTTATAGCTAGAACATGACTGTATAATGCATGATCCTCATTTCAGAATAAACAATATATGTTTCAGAATAAAAATACCTAAAAGTAACCGGAAAAACTTACTTTTGAATAGTGGATTTCTTTTTTTAATAATACTTCAATCAGATGAGCTTTCCACAAAACAGAAAGGTATGCAGTGAGACTTCTAGAGGCACATATTTCAACTACACATGTTGCTATTCAAATATTTTAATAAGCAGAGCTGTAATCAGCCTAGGTCCGAGGTACACATATATGTCCGAGGTACACCACTTTCCCCTATTTAAAAATTGAAGAAATACAAAATTAAAAAATATTCATTTATTGAAAAAGATTCTTCTTTGTTGAAATGATAAGTAGAACTGGGTATTTTAACTCAAACTTAGTTCGATTTGTTGTTTCAATGTACCTTTATCATTATAAGCTTATGATATTCAATAAAAGCGATTTCTGTGGGCTAGTCCAGCGACCTTTATTTTTCTTTTTATTATTATTATTATTAAAGACTTTTTCTGTACTTGCTTCTGTCATGGTTTTCACCTTTTGCTTCCCGTTGCAGAGTTAAATCCAGCCGCGTGAACTTTAACGCACTTCAGCTTTATAGTGGAGTTGAGTCGAGTATACAATCATTGGCAGGACAACGACTGGCAGCTTTAAATCCGACTGAAATTGTTGGAGATAAACCTTGAAATATTAAAGCAAAAGAAGAAATGAAACGAATGAGATTAGCTAACAATCAACATACTAGTCCAATTCAAAAATTTGCTTAAGTGACTTATTAAAAAAGGCTAATAAGAGCTGTAGAAAATGCATTGGTAGTTCTTCAAATTGAACATTACGCTTGATGGCGTTTGACTCAAAGTAAGTTGATAAATTAACAAAATTGGAAACGAAATATTCTCATGAATAAAAAATAAAGTGTTCGTGAATAGCATTTTTAACGGCGTTTGTTATTTTCTCGGTGAATTATGCTTAACGGCGTTTGTCTTCACGCAATTCTAAATAAATTTTAAAACGAAAAAACTTTGAAATAAAATATAAAAAAAACTTTTTAAATTTAAAGACTATTTCTGTCCGCTCATTCGCACTAAAAAGTATGAAATAAACTAAGTATTCGATATAGTGATTATAGTGCTCAGAAATTCCAGCTCATCTTGATATATTTATATTTACGTTAATGCTAAAGCAGCCAATAAAGTTTAAATTAAAAATTTGATTTAAGAAATAGGCGGTATAGTAAAAGCTATTCGTAATAAACAGTATACCGCCTATTTCTTAAATCAAATTTTTAATTTAAACTTTATTGGCTGCTTTAACATTAACGTAAATATAAATATATCAAGATGAGCTGGAATTTCTGAGCACTATAATCACTATATCGAATACTTAGTTTATTTCATACTTTTTAGTGTGAATAAGCGGACAGAAATAGTCTTTAAATTTAAAAAGTTTTTTATATTTTATTATTATTATTATTATTATTAAAGACTTTTTCTGTACTTGCTTCTGTCATGGTTTTCACCTTTTGCTTCCGGTTGGAACAGACAGTTAAATCCAGCCGCGTAACTTTAACGCACTGTCCACTTTATAGTGGAATTGAGTCGAGATACAATCATTGCAGGACAACGACTGGCAGCTTTTAAATCCGACTGAAATTGTTGGAGATAAATCCTTGAAATATTAAAGCAAAGAAGAAATGAAACGAATGAGATTAGCTTAACAATCAACATACTAGTCCAATTCAAAAACTTTGCTTAAGTGACTTATTAAAAAAGGCTAATAGAGCTGTAGAAAATGCATTGGTAGTTCTTCAAATTGAACATTACGCTTGATGGCGTTTGACTCAAAGTAAGTTGATAAATTAACAAAATTGGAAACGAAATATTCTCATGAATAAAAAATAAAGTGTTCGTGAATAGCATTTTACGGCGTTTGATATTTTCTCGGTTGAATTATGCTTAACGGCGTTTGTCTTCACGCAATTCTAAATAAATTTTTTAAAAACGAAAAAAACTTCGAAATAAAATATAAAAAAAACTTTTTAAATTTAAAGACTATTTCTGTCCGCTCATTCGCACTAAAAAGTATGAAATAAACGGTGAAAATGCGCTTTGGGTTCCTGCTTGGCGCATTTTCAAAAAGTCGCCAATTTTTGCGTAATGTCTCTCGGAGCTTTCAATTCTCGAGACAAGGAAAAACACGCCAGTTGGCGACTTTTTGAAATTGCCCCAAATAGGGACCCAAAGCGCATTTTCACCGTTTATTTCATACTTTTTAGTGCGAATGAGCGGACAGAAATAGTCTTTAAATTTAAAAAGTTTTTTTTATATTTTATTAATTCTTTCTTTCATTTTAATAAGAAACATATCACTGTTCCGAGTAACGAGTGGGTTTGAACTAGAACTAGCCTTACAGTCACCAAACTTTTAGTAACTTTTCAGTTATTTCTATTTTTAGCGTTGTAACTGAAGATTTTTTGGGAATTTAAATCGTGCACTGCAAAAATAATTTGTTGTTTTAACAGTATAATACTGAAAGCAGAAATTTCAGTTTGAAACTGTAAAAGCGCAGTAATAAACTGTAAAATTAGCGATTTTACAGATTATTACTGTAGAACTAGCAATTTTGCTGTTTATTACTGTAAAAGTAGCAATTTTACCGTTTATTACCATAACATTAGCTGTGTTATACTGTAAAAACAACAGTATAATACTGACAGCAGAGGTTCCAGCTTAAAACTGTAAAATGCACAGCAATAAACTGCAAAACTAGCAATTTTACAGTTCATTACAGTAAACTAGCAATTTTAGTTTACTAACAGAATCTTTGACTGTAATTATTACTGTAAAATTAGCAATTTTACATTTCATTACTGTAAACTAGCAATTTTAGTTTACTTACAGAATCTTTGACTGTAATTATTACCGTAAAATTAGCAATTTTTTCAGTTTATTACTGTAAAATTACTACAAAATTAGCTGTATTATACTGTAAAAACAACATTCATTTTTTAATGTGGCAATTTAATATGAAAGTTTCGGAAAAATATTTAGTCCTAATCCCAACGACCAGAAAAAAAAATCTTTCGGATACTATATCTCGACTTGAACGAAAACGGTTTTTTTTTTTTTTTTCATTTAATAAAGATTTCCCATTCGCTGATGCTTATCGTTAAGAATTTTACTAAAGCAAAAATGACAATGTTCGGAGCGAATTCCCACTTTTTATGTTGCTTCTACAAAACTAGACTCACTGACCATTATTATTCAAACTATCACCAATTAAGAAAAAAAAAAAAGAGAAGTGGGGTGAAGAGAGAAAAAAGAACGCTACGATGGAATCCCCCCCCCCCCCCCTCTGCTAACCTGTTCGAAAATATCAATTATTCCTCTTCGAATGGGTGTGTCTATGCCCATGCCAGGGTATCCAGAGCTCCTCCACACATGCTGCCCTTCATCATCAACTGGGAAAGGAGTTAATTTCAGTAATAAAGCGTGCCATGCTTCTTCGCTTCTTTTTTTTTTGACAGGGTGCACCCCCCCCCCCCCAGGTGCCCCCAGTGTCGGCCCCAAACTGCCTCAGGGGAAGTGGTCTGGGCGGGGGTTTAACAGGTTGAACAGATGGCGGGACAAACGTCTAAGCAAAAGCAGTTGGCTGCTTTTTGCAACCAACTCAGATTACCATCATCGTCATAACTGGGGTTTCGCAGTTGAAGTTGTAATAATTTTTTTTCGCCCTCCGCGAAACAGGTGGAAGTCATTAAGATAGCTGAAAATTTTTGCAGTCTGGGGCTGGGGGTGGATTTAGAGATGGTTTCCCAGAGACATCCCCGAAAGTGCGAATGCATGTCAACTGTCAAGATGTGGACTTGCGTGAAATGGAAGTTTTTTGAGAGCTGGGATTTCATTACTGCGCTTTTCCAAACAGCAATTTAGAAATTGGAAACCGAATAACGTTATTTGTTATGATTTCTTCGGACGTGTGGAAGCCTGGCAGTGATTTTGGGTTTTGTTTTAAACAACATTCTTTTCCTGTGAGTTCAGTTCTGACTAGTATCTACTATTGGTTTCCCACGAGCGAAATTTAAACCTCCCTTTTCTTAGAAAAAATAGAAGAAAAAAAAAAAGAAACACACAAACCCGCAGAAGAAATTATATATTTTTTATCAAGAAAGAAATGTAAAACACAGAACACTAACATTCGGAATCTGAATATATTTTTAGTATTTTGCTGTAAGAAATGGAACAAAAGAGAATCTTTGATCGATTGAACGAACTCAAGAAATTTAAAACACTTTATTTTTTGCGCAAAAGAAAGAGTTGAAACAAATTTTATTTTGGACACAAAATATTATTATGTTGCGGAAAAAAAAAAATGTGGTAGAGCATTAATTATTATAATTAGAAATTTTTGAGTAAGAAGAAATGCATGTATGCATCGGTAATATTGTTCAGAAATTATTGCTAATACTAGCTGCCAGGGCAGCTAGATTAGCTTCCTGCGGCATGCTGATGCATAACGTCCCCCCTCTCTAACTTTTACCTCATTCTGAAATTATATTATTTGATATAATTTAATGTTCATTCGATTTCAAGACATACCACGCACGTGGCCCGGCGTTGCACGGGCACTTCGTGCCCTGAAAGTAGTGAGAAAAAAATTTAAAGAAACTACTCCCCGCCAAGGCGGCTCGCTTACAGGCGCTTCACGCCTTTACTTTTTTCCTATATAAAAAAATCATTCGAATTATTGAGATGCTTCACGCCTTCAAGATGGTGAGGAAAGTTTCAGTAAGTTCAGGTCGCATAGATACTCAGTTTTTAATATAAGTAGATGGCTCTTCAACAAATAAATGTTTCAAAATATTACCAGTAGCTAGCGATAAAAATTCTACGTAAGTGGTCCGCTTATGAGTTTCGTGTTTGATTTAGTTAAGCCTTCATTCAAAATTCTCATTATCATTGTTATCACCGTTTCATAGCGACGACGGTTTGCAAGAATGGATTTCATATTTAATCATTTATTAGGCTTAATCGCTTTAAATTTGACTACTTATTAATTGATATCTTCGCTAATTAAAATCGTATAATTATATCAATTGAAACTAAAGAAGCTTGAAAAATTACCTATCTATCGGTACCTGGTTCGACTTTCAGTTCATTGGCGTTCAGGAGAAAGAAGCGTGACATAGAAAGATAGAAAGATAGTTAGAAAGATAGTTAGAAAGAAAGATAGTGAGAAAGATACTCAGTTTTTAATATAAGTAGACTAGCTGCCAGGGCAG
Organism: Uloborus plumipes; assembly: GCA_038373865.1. Taxonomy (NCBI): domain Eukaryota; kingdom Metazoa; phylum Arthropoda; class Arachnida; order Araneae; family Uloboridae; genus Uloborus; species Uloborus plumipes. The sequence continues at coordinate 15,559 of JAXGGA010000605.1, forward strand.
CTAGATTAGCTTCCTGCGGCATGTTGATGCATTACGTCTCCCCTCTCTAACTTTTACCTCATTCTGAAGTTATATTATTTGATATAATTTAATGTTCATTCGATTTCAAGACATACCACGCACGTGGCCCGGCGTTGCACGGGCACTTCGTGCCCTGAAAGTAGTGAGAAAAAAATTTAAAGAAACTACTCCCCGCCAAGGCGGCTCGCTTACAGGCGCTTCACGCCTTTACTTTTTTCCTATATAAAAAAAATCATTCGAATTATTGAGATGCTTCGCGTCTTCAAGATGGTGAGGAAAGTTTCAGTAAGTTCAGCTCGCTCAAAGGAAAAAAGCAGACATAGATATTCAGTTTTTAATATAAGTAGATGGCTCTTCAACAAATGAATGTTTCAAAATATTACAAGTAGCTAGCGATAAAAATACTATGTAAGTCGCCCGCTTATGAGTTTCGTGTTTGATTTAGTTAAGCCTTCATTCCAAATTCGCATTATCATTTTTATTACTGTTTCATGGCAACCACGTTTTGCAATGCAACAATGGCTTTCATATTTAATCATTTATTAGGCTTAATCGCTTTAAATTTGACCACTTATTAATTGATATCTTCGCTAATTAAAATCGTAAAATTATATGAATTGAAACTAATGAAGCTTGAAAAATTACCTATCTATCGGTACCTGGCTCGACTTTCAGTTCATTGGCGTTCAGGAGAAAGAAGCGTGACATAGAAAGATAGTTAGAAAGAAAGATAGTTAGAAAGAAAGATAGTTAGAAAGAAAGATAGTTAGAAAGATAGTTAGAAAGATACCCAGTTTTTAATATAAGTAGATGGTGGTCACCCAATTCCTTTAAAGGAAGAATCCATCTGAATGCAGACTTGAAAATCTAATTTTTATTTCAAAATAGAATCTGCTATCGATAAAATATTTACGGGCAAGAACAAGAACACTATGGCACTAAATAAATGACGTTTTTTATGGAAACATCATCTCTGGAGGTCAAAAAGAGTAACAGTGAAAGGCTAAGGCATAATCATCCCCTTTTTTTTCTAAATAAAGCGAAGTTTGACTATTTAACGTAAGTTTAAAATCAAACATAAACTGCAAGAGAAGTGGCAATTGCACGGAATTGTCATTCACTTTACCAGTGAAAGTTTTTTCAATTTAAAGTTTAAAGCATAAAATCTGCCTATCTCCTTATATTAAAAACTGAGTATCTTTCTAACTATCTTTCTTTCTATCTTTCCCCCTTTCTATGTCACGCTTCTTTCTCCAGAACGCCAATGAACTTTAAGTCGAACCAGGTACCGATAGATGGGTAATTTTTCAGGCTTCATTAGTTTCAATTTATATAATTATACGATTTTAATTAACGAAGATATTAATTAATAAGTAGTCAAATTGAAAGCGATTAAGCCTAATTAATATTGTTGCAAAACATGGTTGCTATGAAACAGTAATAACAATGATAATGAGAATTTTGAATGAAGGCTTAACTAAATCAAACACGAAACTCATAAGCGGGCCACTTACGTAGTATTTTTATCGCTAGCTACTTGTAATATTTTGAAACATTCATTTGTTGAAAAGCCATCTACTTATATTAAAAACTGAGTATCTATGTCTGCTTCTTTCCCTTGAGCGAGCAGAACTTGCTGTAACTTTCCTCACCATTTTGAAGGCGCGAAGCATCTCAATAATTCGAATGATTTTTTTGATGCAGGAAAAAAGTGAAAGCGTGAAGCGTCTGTTAGCGAGCCGCCTTGGCGGCGAGTATTTTTTTGAAACATTCTTTACTACTTTAACGGCGCGAAGCTCCCGTGCAACGCCGGGCCACGCAGCTAGCTGCTTGGGCATTAGTGGGCCACGTACGTAGTATGTCTTAAAATCGTATGAAAATTGAATTATATCAAATAATATCACATCAGAATGAGGTAAAAGTTGGGTGGCGGGGGACATTATGCATCAACATGCTGCAGGAAGCTAATCTAGCTGCCCTGGCAGCTAGTAAATTTATAAAACCTATCATTCAGCATAAATAAGCAATTAGAACCATTCTGCCGCTGACTAAATGTAAATATTTGGTTTATCAGCAGAAGCGGAAGAGTTCATTAGATGTTACAATACGATTCTCAGCTTCTTATCCACAGATTTTACTCATAATATAATTTAAGTGAATTTAGTTGTGTTATTGGTTATGCAATTACTAGGCAGGTTATTTGGAGGGGAGGCGGGGGGGGGGGGGTCAATCCCCCACCCCTCCTCCGACTTAGAGAAATTAATGTATTTAAATATAAGTGAGCGTGGTTTTTTATGTTTTTCGATGAAATTGCATTGTGTTTGGACCCTTTGCCCCGCCCCACTGGAAAAATTTGAATGACGACCCTGGCAATTACCTTTACTACATTTAGAAGTCAGAAGTCCTTGTAGTTCAGCTTTTTCTTAGCCTTCATGAAATATCATATTTATCCAGTAAGAGATACACAGGATAAAATATGACAATTATAGTCAATGTAAGTAGTAGTATAGACAATATAAGTCAAGGAGAAGTTTAAGTTTTTTTTTTTTTCATTTATATTGAAGATCCGAGACAACATGAAGAAGAAAAAAAAGTAAAAACCTTTATACTTCTAGCGTAAAAATAATGGACACATTCCGGGGAGATATCTATTATTTGTTCTCGCCAGCAGTGCTTCATTACTGCGCAGCATTTTCCTTAGCAACACGAAAAATCCACAGGGGGGAATTACGGAAATACTCCCCCCCCCCAACCTCTCTAGCATTAAAATCCCCTCTCCTACATATCTCAATGTTAATTTTACAAGTAGTAATTCGGACATGATAGTAAGGAGAGAAGCAACCACATTTATCTGAAGAATTTTAAGTGCACTAACTGCAATTCATGCTTCTTAGAATGGCTTCAACCTGCGCCATTTCCATCAGAGTAAACGTTCGAAAATAAGAGAAATTAAAATCCAGTTCTCTTTCTTGGGGAAATGAATATTTATGAAAGTTTAAAAGGTTTTACAGCCGAGCTTTCGTGCTGAGAATCCAAATATCGTATTTACTGGGAGATATGGAAAGTAATTTTCCAAAAATGAGAAATTTGACTTTGCGGGAGGTCAGTTTGAGTTTGGAAATTTACCCTCACAGATAAGGTCTTAAAATGATTTAAAAATCAGAGAGGAGAAAATTATGCATGAAAAGAGTCCGTAAAGTAGTTTTATTTCTGATTTTTCGAAACTTTGTGCTCGCATCTTACATTTTAGTTTATATACGTCATAGAATAAGTAACTCATGATTTAATTTGATCTGTTTTTGTGATTACTGAAAATGCAACTGGATATTGAGAATTTTATCCAACGTAATCAAAATAACCATTTAAGTTAATCTTTTGGGGAAATGGAGTCCTTTTAAGGGGTTTGTGAAACTTAATATACGTGTGTTACATTTTACTGAAACTCATAGAACAACAATTACTACTATTATTAAAATCTGTCCGCGTCTGTCTGTCTGTCTGTCTGTCCGTCTGAAGCTTGAACTCCTCAAAAACCGCTGAGCGTAAAGAATCAAACATAATACCATTCGATTCGAAATTTTCTAAGGAAGACAATAAGACCAACCGCGTAATTGTACGACGTTAATTAGCTGAGATATTACCTAAACGTTAATTAAATTCTTTGCACTTTTAAAATTCCAAGCCATTTATTTCTTTCCGTTGCCATTTTAAATTAAAGCATTAATTAAATTATTGAACTATTTAAAATTCCAAAACTTTTGTATCTTTCCGTACCTATTTTAAATTAAAGCGTTAATTAAATGGTTGAACTATTTAAAATTCCAAGACCTTTATTTCTTTCCGTTGCCATTTTAAATTAAAGCGTTAATTAAATTATTGAACTATTTAAAATTCCAAGACTTTTGTTTCTTTCCGTTGCCATTTTAAATTAAAGCGTTAATTAAATGGTTGAACTATTTAAAATTCCAAGACTTTTATTTCTTACCGTTGCCATTTAGAATTAAAACGTTAATTAAATTATTGCACTATTTAAAATTCCAAGACTTTTATTTCTTACCATTGCCATTTTGAATTAAAACGTTAATTAAATTGTTGAACTATTTCGAATTCCAAGACATTAATTTCTTACCGTTGCCATTTTGAATTGAAACGTTAATTAAATTGTTGAACTATTTTAAATTCCAAGATATTTATTTATTTCCGTTGGGATTTCAAATTAAAACGTTAATTAAATTGAACTTTTTAAAATGAAAGAGTATTATTTTTTCCATTGTCACTTTGAATACGTGTTATAACAAAGTTCTAACAATTGTTTTTATTCTAATTATTAATGACATATTTTTACTCTGGTACCATTTTGAAAATGTGTTTTTAAATAAAATTGCAATTGCTGTTTTTAGAAGGGACTTTTTTTGGCTGCGATCCAAATACTAAAAGAACTTTTTCGTTTAGAATTTTGCAATTAATTTTACAGGAAGAAAACGGTTTGGAAATAATTGTTTTTGGAAAGGAATTTTATTTGTTATTTAGGGAGAGTGCTAAGTATGCGCTACTTGACACTGTCTTTATTTTTGAGGAAGCATGTGCAAATAATTCGATTAATTCTTTGATGCAGGAAAGCATTTTAGCGAGCCGCTTTAGCGGGGAGTAGTTTGTTAAACTGTTCCTTGGTACTTTAAAGGCGAGCCGTCTTGGCGGCGAGTAGTTTATTGAAACTTTTCTCGCGACTGTAAAGGCGAGCCGCCTTGACGGCGAGTAGACTGTTTAAACTTTCCTCATTACTTTAAAGGCGAGCAGCCTTGGTGGCGAATAGTTTGTTGAAACTTTCCTCGCTACTTTAAAGGCGAGCTGCCTTGGCGGTGAGTAGTTTTCTGAAACTGCCTTCACTACATTACAGCCCGTGCAACGCCGGGCCACGCAGCTAGTTACTACTATTAAAATCTGTCCGCGTCTGTCTGTCTGTCCGTCTGAAGCTTGAACTCCTCAAAAACCGCTGAGCGTAAATAATCAAACCTAATACCATTCGATTCGAAATTTTCTAAGGAAGACAGTAAGACCAACCGCGTAATTCTACGACGTTAATTAGCTGAGATATTAATTAAAACGTTAATTAAATTCTTTGCACTTTTAAAATTCCAAGACATTTATTTCTTTCCGTTGCCATTTTAAATTAAAGCGTTAATTAAATTACTAACTGCGTGGCCCGGCATTGCACGGGCCGTAATGTAGTGAAGGCAGTTTGAGAAAACTACTCACCGCCAAGGCAGGTCGCCTTTAAAGTAGCGAGGAAAGTTTCAACAAACTACTCGCCACCAAGGCGGCTCGCCTTTAAAGTAATGAGGAAAGTTTAAACAGTCTACTCGCCGTCAAGGCGGCTCGCCTTTACAATCGCGAGAAAAGTTTCAATAAACTACTCGCCGCCAAGGCGGCTCGCCTTTAAAGTACCAAGGAAAAGTTTGACAAACTACTCCCCGCTAAAGCGGCTCGCTAAAATGCTTTCCTGCATCAAAGAATCAATCGAATTATTTGCACATGCTTCCTCAAAAATAAAGGCAATGTCAAGTAGCGCATACTTAGCACTCTCCCTAAATAACAAATAAAATTCCTTTCCAAAAACAATTATTTGCAAACCGTTTTCTTCCTGTAAAATTAATTGCAAAATTCTAAACGAAAAAGTTCTTTTAATATTTGGATCGCAGTCAAAAAAAGTCCCTTCTAAAAACAGCAATTGCAATTTTATTTAAAAACACATTTTCAAAATGGTACCAGAGTAAAAATATGTCATTAATAATTAGAATAAAAACAATTGTTAGAACTTTGTTATAACACGTATTCAAAATGACAATGGAAAAAAATAATACTCTTTCATTTTAAAAAGTTCAATTTAATTAAAGTTTTAATTTGAAATCGCAACGGAAATAAATAAATATCTTGGAATTTAAAATAGTTCAATAATTTAATTAACGTTTCAATTCAAAATGGCAACGGTGAGAAATTAATGTCTTGGAATTCTAAATAGTTCAATAATTTAATTAACGTTTTTATTCACAATGGCAACGGTAAGAAATAATGTCTTAGAATTTTAAATAGTTCAATAATTTAACTAACGTTCTAATTCAAAATGGCAACGGCAAGAAAAAAATATCTTGGAATTTTAAATATAGTTCAATAATTTAGTTAACGTTTTAATTCAAAATGGCAACGGTAAGAAATTAAGTCTTAGAATTTTAAATAGTTCAATAATTTAATTAACGTTTTAATTCAAAATGGCAACGGTAAGAAATAAAAGTCTTGGAATTTTAAATAGTGCAATATTTTAATTAACGCTTTACTTTAAAATGGCAACGGAGAGAAATAAATGTCTTGGAATTTTAAATAGTGCAATAATTTAATTAACGCTTTAATTTAAAATGGCAGCGGAAAGAGATAAATGTCTTGGAATTTTAAAAGTGCAAAGAATTTAATTAACGTTTTAATTAATATCTCAGCTAATTAACGTCGTACAATTACGCGGTTGGTCTTATTGTCTTCCTTAGAAAATTTCGAATCGAATGGTACTATGTTTGATTCTTTACGCTTAGCGGTTTTTGAGGAGTTCAAGCTTCAGACGGACAGACAGACAGACAGACAGAGACAGACAGACAGACAGACGCGGACAGATTTTAATAGTAGTAATTGCACTATTTAAAATTCCAAGGCTTTTATTTCTTACCGTTGCCATTTTGAATTAAGACGTTAATTAAATTATTGAACTATTTAAAATTCCAAGACTTTTATTTCTTTCCATAGCCATTTTAAATTAAAGCATTAATTAAATTGTTAAACTAGGGTCAGGTGGGGGAAAGTGGGGCTAAAATCGAGCTGTTTTTAGAAACGGTCTCAAATTCACATGATTAAGTTTATCTTAAGGAAACTTTTGATGCATTTTATAAACATTGGGTTCATATAGATTAAGTATGAGGCAGAACCATTTTATTTTGTTAGATTATTTTCTCTCACTAAAATAATTAAAACATCATGTGTTGATAGCCCCACTTTCCCCCATGGTGGGGGAAAGTGGGGCTAGTTCAGAAATTAGTGTACATCTAAATAAAAATTTGTAAATATTGATTTTGACATAAGTATACAATGAAATTAAAATGCCTTAATTTCGTTTAAAGGTACAAATGCTCTGAAAATACTTTTTTTTAGATGTTATGTAATGAATGAAACAATGTCGTCAGTTTTATTTTTTTACTTTCATTCACAATACTGAAAAATTCTAGAATTCTAATGTGTTCGAAAACGCGCCAAATGTCGCTAAGCTTGGCGACACTTGGTGATTTTGCGCCAAATTTGGCGACAAAAATAAGTCGCCAAAAGTGATGCCAACATCTTGTCAATTTCTCGCCAAGCCCATAGACTCCCATGTTAAACTAATGGTAAAGCAGGAAAAACAGCAAGCAAGTAAAATTTAGCATGCAAATTAACAGCATAAGAGCCAATTTTAGCAAAATAATAAAAAATAAGGACATAAAATCATTAAAAAAGCACCAGTTTACTTAATGTGTGACGTAATCGTAAACCCTCAGGAAAGTTTGGTCATAGACCCACTTTACCCCACCTCAGAAAACACCTCATAATAAATAGTATTATAAACTTATTTTTTATTTTGTTATATAGAGCTGATCCTTAGATGTTCTAGTACAAGTCTATATCAAAATTAGTAGCATTTGCCAATGAATAATGATTCTAGTGGAAAGTTAATAACACCTAACTCTTACATATCACATTCAATGAGCATAAAAAAATGCTTTGTAAGTATTTAATTTGCTAAGAACGTTCTAAAACTAACATAAAAGTATTCGCTAACATATCAATTTATGTCTTTAAAAAAGGATTAACAAAATATTCAAATTAGAAAACAGAAAATGGGTGTTTTTCAAAATAGCCCCACTTTCCCCCATAGACCCACTTTCCCCCACCTGACCCTATTTAAAATTCCAAGACTTTTATTTCTTACCGTTGCCATTTTGAATTAAAACGTTAATTAAATTCTTTGCACTTTTAAAATTCCAAGACATTTATTTATTTCCGTTGCCACTATTTAAAATTCCAAGACTTTTATTTCTTACCGTTGCCATTTTGAATTAAGACGTTAATTAAATTATTGAACTTTTTAAAATTAAAGAACGTTATTTCTGTCCGTTGTCATTTTAAATTAAAGCGGTAATTAAATTGTTAAACTATTTAAAATTCCAAGACTTTTATTTCTTACCGTTGCCATTTTGAATTAAAACGTTAATTAAATTCTTTGCACTTTTAAAATTCCAAGACATTTATTTATTTCCGTTGCCACTATTTAAAATTCCAAGACTTTTATTTCTTACCGTTGCCATTTTGAATTAAGACGTTAATTAAATTATTGAACTTTTTAAAATTAAAGAACGTTATTTCTTTCCGTTGTCATTTTAAATTAAAGCGGTAATTAAATTATTGAACTAGGGTCAGGTGAGGGAAAGTGGGTCTATGGGGGAAAGTGGCGCTATTTTGAAAAACACCCATTTTCTCTTTTCTAATTTAAATATTTTGTTAATCCTTTTTTATTATGAAAGACTTTTTCTGTACTTACTTCTGTCATGGTTTTCACATTTTGCTTCCGGTTGCAGAGTTGAACTCAGACGCGTGAACTTTAACGCACTTCCGCTTTATAGTGGAGCGAGCAAAGGCTTGGTTACGTGGTTTTGAGTCGAGTACAATGATTGGCTGGACTACGACTGAAAGCTTTAAGGCAGGGATTCAAGTGAAACAGCACTGCGATCGCTTCGAATTGCAATCGCTACTGGAAGTGAATTACATTATCATCAACTTAACTTGGCATGACGTCACTACGGGTGGAGCCAATAAGAGCTCACAAGCACTCAGTGATCTCCTCTTATTCGCCAAGTAGGCTGTGACGTTTTATCTAGCTCGTTTTTCATAGGCAAACGTCACGCTGACGTCACGATGTTTTTATCAAGAAACGTTCTAATGTAATTCATTTCCAGTAGCGATTGTAATGTGCGATTGACTGTTTCACTTGAATCCCTGCCTTAATCTGACTGAAATTGTTGGAGATAAACCTTGCAATATTAAAGCAAAAGAAGAAATGAAACGAATGAGATTAGGGTTAATCTGTGCTTTGGGTCCCTTTTCTCGCCAAATACGGATTTCTGTTTTGTCGCCATAGAAACGCCATTTTTGCGTAATGTCTCTCGAAGCTTTTAACTACGCGAGACAACAAGGAAAAACGCACCAGTTGGCGACTTTTTGAAAATGCGCCAAGCAGGGACCCAAAGCGCATTTTCACCGAAATTAGCTAACAATCAACATGTTAGTCAAGTTCTTCACGCAATTCTAAATAAATTTTAAAACGAAAAAACTTTGAAATAAAATATAAAAAAAACTTTTTAAATTTAAAGACTATTTCTGTCCGCTCATTCGCACTAAAAAGTATGAAATAAACTAAGTAATCGATATAGTGATTATAGTGTTCAGAAATTCCAGCTCATCTTGATATATTTATATTTACGTTAATGTTAAAGCAGCCAATAAAGTTTAAATGAAAAATTTGATTTAAGAAATAGGCGGTATAGTAAAAGCTATTCGTAATAAACAGTATACCGCCTATTTCGTAAATCGAATTTTTCATTTAAACTTTATTGGCTGCTTTAGCATTAACGTAAATATAAATATATCAAGATGAGCTGGAATTTCTGAACACTATAATCACTATATCGATTACTTAGTTTATTTCATACTTTTTAGTGCGAATGAGCGGACAGAAATAGTCTTTAAATTTAAAAAGTTTTTTTTTTATATTTTATTAAAGACATAAATTGAGATTGTAGCGAATACTTTTATCTCAGTTTTAGAACGTTCTAAGCAAATTAAATGCTTACAAAGCGTTTTTTATGCTCATTGAATGTGATATGTAAGAGTTAGGTGTTTATTAACTTTCCTCTAGAAGCATTATTCATAGGCAAATGCTATTTATTTTGGTATAGACTTGTACTAGAACATCTGAGGATCAGCTCTATATAACAAAATAAAAATAAGTTTATAATACTATTTATTATGAGGTGTTTTCTGAGGTGGGGTAAAGTGGGTCTATGGCCAAACTTTCCTGAGAGTTTACGATTACGTCACATATTAAGTAAATTTGTGCTTTTTTAATGATTTTATGTCCAAATTTTTTATTCTTTTGCTAAAATTGGCTCTTATTCTGTTAATTTACATGCTAAATTTTACTTGCTTGCTGTTTTTCCTGTTTTGCCATTAGTTTAACATGGGAGTCTATGGGCTTGCCGAGAAATGGCAAGATATCGCCGATTTGGCATCACTATTGGTGACTTATTTTTGACGCCAAATTTGGCGAAAAATCACCATGTGTCGCCAAGTTTGGCGATATTTGGAGCGTTTTCGAACACATTAGAATTCTTGAATTTTTCAGTGTTGTGAATGATAGTAAAAAGAATACAATTGATGACATTGTTTCATTCGTTAAATAATGGGTAAAAAAGAGTTTTTTGTGCATTTGTACTTTTAAATGAAATTAAGGTATTTTAATTTCATTGCACTTTCCTTGGTACTTTAAAGGCAATCCGCCTTGGCGGCGAGTTGTTTTTCGAAACTTTCCTCGCTACTGTAAAGGCGAGCCGCCTTGACGGCGAGTAGTTTTCTCAAACTGTCTTCACTATATTAAAGCCCGTGCAACGCCGGCCCACGCAGCTAGTATATTATTAAATTGGGTGCGGTGCGTTATTGTATCCTCCTTAAATACCATCAGGTATTGAGAAATGTATCAAAAACAATATAAATAAGAACGTTAATTCATCTTTTCTTAGAATGAAGCTCCTTTAAAGTCTCTTAGAAATGAAAAATGCAGTTTAAACACAGTAGATATAGGCGCGCCCCCTCCCCCGCCCCGCGCCGCAGAGGCTACGGAGGTGTTATTTACGCCATTGGGTAAACAAAACACATATCTTTAGTGCAGTTGAAACTAATGTATTTGTGAGAGAGAGCACAATATGTTCTCCGTGGAAATGATGTCTTATATTAAAAAATCATTGGAGCTTTTAACTTTAACTCATAAAAAAATTACATCCAACAAATTTCATTTAGGCTGATTCGGTGACTTCGTAGACCCGTATAGACGTAAGTAGAGACCCGATTCCGCTACCAAGTGTTGAGAATAATTTCTTTAAAAAATAAATAAACAACTTTGTGTTCAAGTACAGTGGGAAAAAAAACAACAACATATTAAATCCGCAAATTTTGCAAAACGCTGCAGACACGTGTTTCAGAGTTCCAAGAAAACCTTTTTTTAATGCAAAATTGAGCTTACGGGTGAAAAGACATCCGGCAAAAGCCTGACGGAGAAGATAGTCTTTTATTGAATGTATTTCCATCCATAAGCTCTCTTATTTTACTTTTAAAATGGAATTCCTTGCAATCTCGAAACACGTATCTATAACGTTTTCCTAATTTGTGCATATCATACGCTATTGGAAAATCTTGAATCATTTCTTTATTAGGAAGCATATTTAACACTGAATATTTCAAGTTTATCAAGTATCAAAGCACCAGGCGAATTTAGCACAGTAGAAACTCGTCCTGCTCATATAAAGAGAATTGTATTTAATTTATAGCAATTCTTGACACGTCACGGTCTACCGTCTTACGGTACTTCTGTTTTGAGAAGAGGACCACCACAAAGTTACTAAAAATGAAACTTTGAAAAACAAAGAAGTTTAACGCTGTAGCGTAATTCAGAGTAAAACAAACAATGAGACAAACGCCGGAAAACAGAAGAAGGAACTATATATAAAGTGTGAAAAAAGGAAAGGGCAACAAAGAGAGGCAGAAGGTTTACTTTTTACATATTTATCTCGACTTATGATCCCGGGGAGAAGTTAATTTTAGATCAAGCGTTGAGAGAGAATTTCAGCGCAGTCGGAGTAAATCTTCGTAACCAATATGGAACCCATGAAAAGCAGACTGAAATAATACACTCGACTTGCCGGAGTTAATCGCCCGTTTCAAAAAGTAAGCAGCTGCCTTGAAAGTCGGAGTAATTGTTTCAGAAAGACTCTAGTGACAGCTGAAGTTGACAATACTCTAACCAGGCTCACCTTCCCATCAGAGTTGCAAAATTTTAAAGAATGTTTATTTTTCTAAAGTAAGGCAAAAACAAAGAATTGAATATAATTTAGAAATATTTTTTACACTCCTAAAAATGTTGATTTCTGATATAATGCACTCGGCTTAGTTAATCGCCCGTATCAAAAAGTAAACAGCTGCCAGCTGCCTATAAAGTCAGAGTAATTGTTTCGGAAGGACTCTTAGTGACAGCTGAAGTTGACATTCAGCTAACCAGTCTCATCTTCCCATCAGGGTATATTTGGAAAATTTTTGATTCTGTTTATTTTCATAAAATAAGGGAAAAACAAACAATTGAATAGAAATTCGGAAATGTTTTTTTCATACTCTTAAAAATGTTGATCTCTGATATAATATACTCGGCTTGCCAGAGTTAATCGCCCGTTTCAAAAAGAAAGCAGCTGCCTCTAAAGTTAGAATACTTGTTTCAGAAGGACTCTAGTGACAGCTGAAGTTGACATTCACCAAATCAGGTTCACCTTCCCAACAGGGTGTATTTGCGAAAACATTGCAATTTTTCCTTATTTTTTAATTCCTAATGTATGTTCTTGCGGCGTACGAGATGGACGGCGTGTCCCCCGCCGGGAATAGAACCGGGTACGTCTGTGGTAGAAACCCAGTGCTTTGGCCGCTGGACTAAAAGGCCTCGTAACCCGGCGGGCAAAGTTGAGTTATATGCTCTCTAAGCGTACGCCGCCACATTCTCATTAGATGGGTGCATGTTCGTATTTGAATCCTTCATTTCAAAAACCATTTAAAAGACAGAATTTCTGAATTTAAGAAAATTGTTCAGTTTCACGTATAGCAGTTCTTACTGAAAGAAATGTGTCTATAATATGAATACATTTTCGTTTAAAATATGATAACCTTATCGGGTTTTTTTAAATAAGGGTAAAAATGCTTTTTTGAACTTTTAGAGCTTGTTTCTTGACTGCTTTTTTATTTAAATAAACGGTTCATTTTATCAGTCGGTAAACGTCATAATTTCATTCGGTTAATAAAAAATCCCCCCCCCTTTCCAAAAATTTTAAATCGGTGCACCACTGGCCCCTGGTGCTAACTATGTTGGCTAACTCTACTGACAGTATAACAATAGTTTTAGCCTTTATTACTTCTTTTTCATACCCCTCTCTTCTTTTTGTATTAAGTGATTGCCGCAAGAACTCCCATGAAGAGTAATTGTATCTGCATATCACGCCATCTCCTTCCTTGAACCTTCCAATTTCCCGTAGTTTAGTTTTCTTCAAAAGAATGTCTCCAGCCTAGTTTAAACTATTTTCAAACTTTAAATTAAAATCATTGGACCGTAATGTCCGAATTCCAGTTCAGTACTTATCGCAACAGAGCATAACACAAATATTGACAACAGTTAGGAATAATCAACAAAGGAGCTAGTTTAGAAAAATTATTGTGTTTGAAAGCTAGTTAGTACTAGTCAGTGCTATATCGAAGGATAACACGGCGTATGCCTTCTGATTGATTTTGAAAAATAGCACATATCCGCTGATTTTTTATTTAAGTTGATATATTTTATACTTTGTTTAGTGATTTAAAAAAAATAGTAAGGTTAGAAATATTGCTCGAAATACCTGATTGGCAAAAATGTTTACCAGCTTTAGTTTTTTGTCTATCGGAGATTGCGAGAAATATCGCTCACAATATCTGGTAGACAAAAATGTCTATCAAATTAGTTTTTACTTCCTTTTACGTAGTAAAGGAAGTATTGTGATCGCGAAAAAAAAGTCACTCAAATTTGAGTCTAAATTTTGATTTTGCTCACCCCCGAATGAATGTTCAGTAGTTTTTTCGACCTGTCAGCACGTGCATATATACCTACCAACATATAAGCAGCCGAAAAATCCTTTTCAACCACCCCCGAGTTAATTACGACGAGTTTTCTCGTGACGTCTGTATGTACGTATGTGCGTATGTATGTGTGTCGCATAACTCAAAAACTATATGCCGTAGAAGCTTCTAGCCTGGTATGTAGGCTCTGAGGATGGTCTAGTTGTGCACCTCCCCTTGTGGTTGCATTCGAATGTTCCCAAGGGTTTGTTTTACCCCTTTTTTGGGGTAAATCAGTGTTAATTTCAATGCAGACTCAAGTGATATGAATTGGCGCGACCACTTGGCGATATGTCGCCAAGCTTTTGGTCGCCAAGTGTTTGAGGCCAAGTTGGCGACATATCGCCAAGTTGGCGACAAACTTGGCGAAAAATTATTTTTTGAATTTGGGTTCAACTTGGCGCTATTGGCGATATTTTGCGAAAAATTCACTGAATGATATTAAAATCAGCAATATTTAGAAAATTAACCATTGTAAAATATTTTTTGCATTGTTTCGTGGCAGATTAGGGGAGTAAATATTTGAATTGTTACCTTGCTCACTCCAAGCACTTTCTTTAACACTTAAGGCAGCTACTAAGAAATTTACACGTGAACGGAAGTAGTGTGGGGTCCATACCAGATTTTTGGTCGAGAATTGTAAGTTCATAGTATTTAGTGCTGTTTTTTGAATTGGAAAAAAAAACGAACTTTTGAAAAAAAAAAAGTGAGTAAAGCGTGAAATTTTGTTTTTGTCTGTTTTTTTTTTTTTTTTTTTTTCAAACTGATCGTGTTGGTTTCGATACTAAACACTTCTTATGAAGTCAACCATTCATGGTGTCCAACTAACAAACTTCAATTTTTATGAACTTTGTTTTGTTTTTTCTTGGAAAAGTAATTGCTATAGCTAAATTAAACACAATTTAGATCAATTAATTTTTCCGTGCTGACGGAATATTAACAAAATATTATTTATCTTAAGTGGAATAATGCGTTATAATTTCATTCCTCGAGCTTTCTTATTTCATCACTTACTTATTTAAAACTTATACTTATTTAATAGAAAAATTTAAATTATTATTATGTCAAAAAATCATGTAATAGGGTATACCGACCAGTGAATGAATGACGAGTGAAAGGAATTTCCAATTTTAAAAATGTATAGCGTCGTTAAAAGTTGTACAAATTTCCACTTAACAGTAAAAACACTTTCGATGATATATGTTATGTTTAAAAAAAAAAATTAAGAGAGCTTTTATAGTTCTACATGAGGTTTTATGGTGGGTTAAAACAAAAAAAAGTGCCCAAACCCAGTGAATGAACACCCCTACCAGTGAACAAATGGAGCATTTTCTAGCCATTTTCTTTCTGCACATATGTAGAAAGAAGCAACTTCTACTGATTCATCTAAGAAAAATGCTTCAAAATATTCAAAACCTTATTTTTCCATAAAAAATACGAGGTGTTCATTCACTAGAAGTGTTCATTCACTGGTCGGTATACCCTATATACTTAAAAATGGTAACTATTGCGACCAAGTAAAGTTTGGTGCTATCTTATAATACATAGGATTAAAAAATGTGTCACTTTTATTTATTTATTTTGTCTCTCCTGCATTTTTTTAAAAATTTTAAAAATGAATAGATTGAACTGTTTTTGGTACTAAACGCTTCTTATGAACTCAACCATTCGCAGTCTGCAACAAATACATTTCAATGTTTCCAAACAGCTTTTCATAAAACGACCCAAAACTAATATATTCCTTCTATACTATCAACGCTTAACCCTAATGGAACGCCTGAGCAAGAAAACCATAAACCGATCTTTTTCCACAAAAGACGAGTGTCGCAGATCCCGAGAGATTATCGCTCAGCAGAAAAAATGGTAACCAGTTATTAAGAAAATGATAATGGAATTATGCCCGAAAACTCATAAAACTCGCGGTTTTTGACCTTTCATTTTCTATGAGCATTTCCGCGTGGCTAAGCCTTTGACTCTCTTTTATTTTCTTCTGATGTTGAGATAACTGACTTCCAGAATTATTAGAAGGAAGGAGGTGTTGCTGCAGTGGACAAGCTTATTCATACAGTAGCCATTTGCTTCTTTATTTATATCACTCTCTGCGTGGTGCTGATGGTTTCTAATTTGTTCATCGTTCCGTCACGTGTGACTGCGCATTGATGCCAATTGCTTTTTATAAATTTAGATCAAGGCTTTGTAAGTTTGATTATCGAACACATTCTGTTGATTTATTCGTTCATTAACGATTGAACCGGTCAATGGTGTGGTTGACAAGATCCACGGATTTTTTGATGAAAGTTATGCACAAATCATATTGGAACTTAAAAAAGTTCCAGTAACAGAAAAAACTTGAACTTTTTTTTTCTTTCAAAATTCTTCGACCTCTAAATTGAGAAAAATTTACACTAATTAATTTTTCAGTGACGACAAAAATGTTATGAAAATATTATTTTTCTTTAATCGAATACTGAGTTCTAATTTCTTTTCTCGTGCTTCCTTATTTTATTATTTGCTTGGTTACAACTTATACTTATTTTACTGAAAATTTTAAATTTCTATTATGTTGAAATATTATGTAACACATCCTTTCAAATGGAATGTGATACTATTGCAGCTAAGTTAGTAACATCTGGTGTCTGGTGCATCTCATAATACATAGTATTGTAATATGTATCACTATTACTCGTTTTATAACATACATTTTAAGACATCTGTTAAGAATCAGACTTTAAAAAAAAAAGTACAATATATAGATCAATATTTCTTTTAGAAAAATCTCTAAAAGTGCTGTAAACAGTATTATAGAAGATAATTTCTATTAAGGACTCAGTATTGTTTTCACACACTGCTATTTCAAAAATAAAGTTTCAAATAACAAAAACTTTTTTTATGATTTCAGACTATACTAGATTAATTAAATACTAATTAACGAACTACCGAATATATGAGTTTTTGTGCACACGTTTAGCTGGAAAATAAAACTTTGCATTTCAAAGCGTTGTTTTGTTATTTAAACAGTGAAGCCAATGAGAATCTTTCTGTTAAATGAGCTGTTAAAAATTAAAGTATGCAATCAGAAGTTTCGGTCAAAAGTTCGTTTTTGTTCTATCCATTAAAATGTGGTTTTACTGTAATTTAACACTTTTTATTTTACATCATAAAAAATCTAATTTTCAGAACACAGTCAACATCCTCAAAATGCCTGGTTTTGTAGCTTCCTTTTAATTAATTAGCTATTTATTTTTAGCAGTTATTTAAGCAATAAATTTAACTTAAATTACACCTTAAGAGTGAAACACATCATTGAATATACTTCAAACATGCTGCTGCAAGCTGAGAGATTCAAAAAAAAAAAAAATATCCTGTTTATTACGCAGCCAATTTATTAACTTCATTTCTCTATGGACGGCATTGTTGTGAATTATACTTTGAAGGAAAATATTAGATAGTCAGGAAAAGTTTAACCCATTAATTTATTATTTATATACAGTCAACCCTGTCTATCTCGAATTTCACGGGATAGAAGAAAAATTTGAAATACGGAGTTCCGAGATAACAGAGGTTGTGATAAAATTTTCAAAAATAAGCAATTGGAACAACGTCAAATACTTAATAGATTGTTTTGCATTAATATTGTTGAATATTTTACTGTACGACCAGTGGTCGGAAGTAGCGCGCTACAAGTGGCGAAACTACTGTAGTTGCTACAATTTTTAGTAGTTTGTAGTGTAGCGCACTACTTTAAAAAAAAAGTAGAGTAGTGAGTAGTGCGGTACAAAAAAATAGTAGTTTGTAGCGATTTCTGGAAACTACTTTTAAATTAAAAAAAATAAATAAATAAATGAAAAAAAAAAAGAGAACAAAGGGGGAAAAAAAAGGTTTTATTGATTGCGACTGGTGCAAATCTTGCACGGGTACAGCAGCAGGCGCATTGAGAAATAAGAACCATAAAAATATGAGCTGACCTTTAGATACATCATTTTGACGAAATACATTCCATCCGTTTAATGTCATTGGTTTTTTTGGGTATCGTAATTTTTATATTCCTTCATATAATTTTCCTTTTCTAAATATTCCCTGGCAAGAAATTTTTAAAAAAATGAAGGTTGAATTCTTTTAATCTTTCAACTTTTGAATTGTGGCGAATATTCTTAAAAGTTGTAAAAAAAATCTAAAAAAGACAAATTTTAGCGAAAAAAAAAAGGAACAAAAAGGAAAAGTAACAAATAAATTCAAAGACAGTTCCTAGTTCTATTCCATATTCAAATGAGTTAATTTATTAATGTAAACCACTTTTCGAATTTTTTCGGTCAATCCTCAAATGGTGTATGGTTTTTATTTCTTTTTTTAAAAAGTAGCGAAGTAGCGACTGCAATTCAAAAGTAGTTTGTAGTAGCTACATTAAGAAAAAAGTGGTTGCAGTTGTAGTTAACTACATTTACAACAAAGTAGTTGTAGTCGTAGTTCACTACAAAAGAAATGTAGTTTTTCCAACCACTGTGTACGACATGTTGTGAGCCCACGTTTTACTAATTGTGATGACTATATCGGTAGCAAGTTAATGCATACCTTTAAGTACGAACATAGTCTTTGAATGATTGTGAAGAAGATGGTTTTTGTCTCCAAGCTATACCATTGATAAAGGGGACTGGAGATGAAATTCAAGATTAAGAGTCGTCAAAATTCGAGATATAGAGGTTTTCGGGAAAAATTATTCGAGATAAACATGAAAGAAAAAAAAAACATTGAATTTATGCTGTAAAAGCTGGGAAATTGAAAAATTTCGACATAGAGAGGTTTTCGGGGTGAGCAGGTTCGAGATAAACAGGTTCGACTGTATATTAAAAGATCTAGAAACGCAATTTCGTGTAGAATGAAATCCCTCTGACTGGAGCTCCCTGTTATTCCGCGAAGAGAGGCAGCAAAGATAGTTTTACAGAGATTGTGACTGAAATGCGTCTTGCTCGCCAGTCGTTTAAATAATGAGGGGAATTTTTAAAAACGTCACCAGGAGATACAGAAACTCTGACATTGGATTCTGCATCTCATTTATAGTTAGGAAAAATAAAAATGTATGGAAAAGCATTCCAAATTCCAGAATGTGTCCGAGAAATTGTTACTTTAAATTAATGCGGTCATTTTAAATTCTTAGTTAAGTACAAGGTTAGTATTAAAACTCTCTAAGAGTTAATATTTAATAATAATTTTTATGAGGAAATCTATATTTATGTCCCGCCCCCCTCAGACAACGAATTCCAGGAAAGCAAGCTGGTTCTAGTCAGTCTCAAAAAGTTCACGAGTTCACGTGGTTTCTTTCTTCTTCTTTTTTTTTTTTTTTTCCTTTTCACATTTATGGTTGAAGTAATGTTAATTTTGTTAATAGATTTTCTCTTTTTCGAATAAAATGCTTGTTTTTAATGTTGCAGCATGCTTCAGATGTCAATACTTTTATCTACGCCCTACCTTTAGCTTGGTATTTTAAGATTTACCTTATGATTTTTATAAAGAATATCTTGGGGATCGAGTGTTTACTAATAACAAAAAAGAGCAGCTGCTAACTTTATAATATCTGCTGAATACAGGAACTAAATATTAGAATTTTTATGCCTAGTTAACATAACTTGTAACTTTATCAACAATAATAGAAAACTTTTTTGACATAAACTGAATGAATTTTGAAACTTGACAGTTTGAAAAAAGAAAAAAGAACGGTAACGGAGAATTGTAGTATTAAAAATCATGATGGCATTAATCTGCCCGGCCGAATAATAATTAATCGGCAAATTCGCTTATCGATGCATCCCTAGTATATACAGCTGACAAAGAAAGTAAATAATTCCTTTGAATGTTTTAATTCTATGTGTTTAAAGCTGTCAAGTATAGATGTTGCGATGTTCGTTTATTTATAAGTACAGGCTTAAATCGTACGAAGCAATTTACGATTTAAAACTTAGTTTAAAATCATAAGTAAATTTAATTCAGCTCAAGTTACTCGTATATCGTATCTGCAGAATGTAAAAGATGTATCAGATTGAATTCCCCCCCCCCCTTTTTTTTGCCAAAAAAAAAAAAAAAAAAAAAAGCCTTCTTGGTCTAAAGTTTTAAAAATTTGTATGGAATAAAGAACGGATATGTATGAAAATTAATCCAGTAAGCAAACTTGCAACAACCATTACAAACAGGATCCGGATATGGTGCTAAAATTTTGACCATTAATAGTGCTAGCATTGGGTTATCAAGTAAATGAAGCACGTCTGTTGACACATCTGTTTATCCACACGCTTACTGACACAGCATAATTTCTTCGGTTCAGCTTAGGTAGAGAAAAAGAAAAAGGCCTCATTATTGGATAGTCACCACGACTTTTGACGTTGATGAACAGTTGAGCTGTTCTAAAGCTAAAATATACTATTTTTCGAAAGCAAGATTTTTGCAAGAGGAGAAAAGTACAGAAATATTAATTTTTCGTTCCCTATTTTCCCTTGTATTTCATGGATTCTTCTTGCAAATATAATTTTAGGATGTGCATCGTATGAATATTTGAACTCCTAACCCCATTCTTTTCAGCAAAAATAACTAACTTTTTCTCTAGGACTTCAAATTTGAAAATTTTCCAAAGGAGGGCCACTTAGCCTCTCACAGGAAACAGTTCTAGGTGCGCCACTGGCACTGGCACACCCGCCTACCCTTCGATGATTTCTGCTTTAATAAGTTCGCCAAGCAATTTCTAGTTGAACTGCTAAGGTTTCGGACGAGAGACCGTACATAGACTTCTTTTTTTTTTTTTTTCAAATCTAAAAAGTAACAAGGAAATTTGGAGAAAAATTTATGAGTTTACCAGGGTCTGATTACTGAATAGGCAGACTTGGTCGTGGTCTAGGGCCCATGCTGTTTAGGTCTCCCAAATTGTTAAAGTTGTTTTTGAAATTGTAAGTTTTGATTAGAAGCGGGCCCCGAAAAAGAAGTTAGCATTTGGTGCCCCCGCATATCTTGATCGGGACTTGAAGTTTACTGCATTTCTCTTGAACTTTAGAAACAAATTTGGTGCCCTAGGCACGCGCCCCTGCGCCCATCCGATGCCTTATTGAGGTCCTAATCCTGATTGTACGGCAAAAATTGAACAAAACCACTGTGCAGCGTATGAAGTGCCACGAATGGTTAAAATTGAAGTGGAAAAAATATATCCTCAGAACTATTTTAGCAATCTGCATGATATCGCACATAAACATATGCACTTGGCATACAACGACAGATGGCGCGATGTCTGATAACGTCACGCTTTTCCCCATTCCACAACATAACAGCCAAGTGCGGAAATTTCTTCTGCACCGCGCAGCAGCTGTTCGAAACGAAAGAATAAAGAAAAAAAGAAAACGAAGAAGCGTATCCGAACTCAGGTGTCGAAGAATTGACCACCCCCAGGGGGTGAATCAGCTGAATCGAAGTGGGGATCGTGTTTTGCCCCTGTCCCCTCCAGAAAAAAAGGCGTATAATATGGTGATGTTGCTCTCCTATATCTAGCATCCAGTAGAGGATAAATCTAGGGAACCACTTGCAGAGTTTTCCCCTCGCTTTTCTTTTTTTTTCTATTTCGTTCGAGATGGTTTCCGGCGTTACGATAGTACACCATCTGCCGCTTCTACAGCTTTTATTACCTGTGAGAGACTGGGGCATGCGACCTCTAATGCAGGTGGAAGTTTAAAGATCATAGCAATATTTCCGAAAAATGGGATTTAAAGTTTAAATGTCTCCTCCGTATCACCTCTAGAACACCGAAACAAGTTGTTTTTAAATAGCTTTTTATAAGAACACTGGTATTTTGTTCTGGTATAAATCATTGCTAGCAGAGCTTATTGTATAGAGGCTCATAGGAAATCAACTTTTGTGGTGCTATTTAATTTTGGGTACATTTTTACATTTGATGAAATTCAAACTATTTTTGTTCAAAAAATAAATAAATAAAATAGTAATAGACTGTAGGGGGTTTTTTTTCACTTGTTTTGCTAGATATTTTGTTATTTTTTTTCAGAATTTAAGGCTTTACTTCGCTATTTAATGCCACACATTCGTCTCATTTCTTTTGGTTTGATCGCTCTTTTCAGAGGTGTGATCGAGCTGTTCATTTTTTTCCCTTTGAATTTCAAAAATTTGCTGTGTTAGTGGTAAATACAGGGTGTCCACTCCTATCGTGGACCAATAGCTAATTTCTTAACCGTTAGAGATAAGAATATAGTTCATTTAGGAAAAAACCTCTAAATTACGAAAGGAATTTTGGGTCCATTCAATGTTTTTCAAAAAATCAAATTTTGAAAGAGTTACGAAATTTAATATTTTATACAGCCCCCCAGTCCTATCAATTATATTTAGTAAAACATTCTTGACACTGTAACGTTTAAAACTAAAAAAAAATCACTGTTCTACGACAAAAATTGACCGAGTTATGACGTTTTGAAAAATCAAGATTTTGAAGGATTTCGCATACGGTCCCTTAAGCGATCTCTCGATGACGTCATGAAATAATGCAAAATCTTGATTTTTCAAAACGTCATAACTCGGTCAATTTTTGTGGTAGAACAGTGATTTTTTTTAGTATTAAACGTTACAGTGTCAAGAATGTTTTAGTAAATATGATTGATAGGACTGGGGGGCTGTATAAAAATCTAAATTTCGTAACTCTTTCAAAATTTGATTTTTTGAAAAACATTGAATAGACCCAAAATTCCTTCCGTAATTTAGAGATTTTTTTTCTAAATGAACTATATGCTTATCTCTAACGGTTAAGAAATTAGCTATTGGTCCACAATAGGAGTGGACACCCTGTATATTCATTCAACTCTCTCTCTCTTTTTTTGCATTGATTTATTTATTCATACTTTAAATTTTCCTGTAGTTGTTTTCAAACTTTTGTTTATTTATTTTTTAATTATTTAATTAAATTTGTTTTTTTTTTTTTCAACCAAAGTATTTTGACTTTATTTTTATTATTCAAACATTACTTTCAACTTTCGAAGAGGAGGAAAATAGGGTATCCTTTCCCCAGTACCGGATTTAGGGGGGAGCAATTTGAAGCGTTTGCCTCGGGCGGCAACTACTGGGGGTGGAAAATTCATCTCATTTTCTGTGTTTTTTCCTGAAATTTTACATAAAACTTGACAGAACAGGGGTAAAGGCGGCAATTTCAAGATTTGCTCTGGCTCGGTAAAATGATAGCTCTTATTCCAAATGTGGTTTCCATGTTTTTGCGTCTCATCCTTGAAATTTGACATGGAGGGTTGGATTTCTTAATTTGTGCACACTATAATTGAGTAATTTACACATCTTATGTCAATGCTTTTAAGGAAATCCAGACGAATGTTATGTTTATCAGTTGCTACGTTATAAACACTACTTCTTTTTCATAGGAGCAAGGAGCTTACAGGAGTTCAGCTCTAGCACTTCTTTTGAATTTTATGTGAATTTTAACATTTTAGACAAAATTCCTGCTATTTCAGTAAGAAAATAAGTTTGGGGGACTATAGGATGCAGCCCTTCTTTTGTTAAAAATCAAGATTTGGGTACAAGAGATGAAATATGTTTTTTTTAACCTTAAGTTCGGGGGACATATTCGGATAAGCCCTGAGCAGAGCGGGGAACCGGGCTGCTGCCCCGTTTTCCCTTGCGTGCACTAGTGAGACACTGGATAAAATATTACGCGAAACTTTTACGATTCGTTGTACTAAGAGTTTCTTCTCATCGGAAAAAGAGTTTAAGATCTATTCCCGGCCAATAATCTCACATTCATGCCAGAACCTCTTCTTTCCAGGATCTCTTCTGCATTTATGCTTTCAAATTCAAAAGCAACTGATCAATCCTGCCTGTTGCGAGCATCTTCCTGGGGACATCGTGGTACAAAACGTGTCAGCGTGAAGTAACAAGATGTGCAAGCTTTTCAAGGACCATCTCAAGCAAAATAGAAGCACAGCAACGTAAAAAAGAAAAAAAAATGGAGAAGTCCTTCTTTTGTGTCAGGCTCTTGAATAAATTGAAAGAAAAGTGTCCCTCCCGCAGAGAAATTATTCGGCCGATCTTCAAGAGCCAATTCTGTTTGGTACTTTGTCGCTCGATGGACCATGCAACCACGAGAGGTCGGAGAGGACCCCACAAAGGACCGACCCCGGCTATTGTAGTTTGCCGGTTTCCCTCTTCATAGGGATTTTTCCAGTACTTCAGGGGAAAAGTTCGCGTGCCAATTTTGAATAATTTGATCTTGTTTTAATAGAACAGAATCAACAAAGCTAGTTCGAAAGATTCAAGACTCTCGTGTTTTCTTGAATTTTTATCCAATCAACGCTATGGTACATAGAAAGGGGAAGAGTTCTCGAATATTTTTGAGACTGATGAACTATTTTCTCGGGAAAAGATTTATATTAATATTATTGGTCTCTCGTGGAACAACTTCGCATACAACTTAGACCTGTTTCTGTGTTGACCAGTATGCAAGGACAAACCGAGCTTCTAGATTTGGAGCGGCTCATTATTGAAACATGAACACTCAAATCCGAAGGAAGGGGACATATTGCAATATTATATCCCTGATAGGGTTATCTAAGACTCTCTTCCGGTAATTTCTTGAAATTCCAGTCGCCAAATTGAAATTTTAGGATAACTTTAATAACCTTTGGAGAAGGGAGGGGGAGTCATGATCCATACGACACATCCCTGAATCCTGTCAATTTTTGGTAGTACTCTGTTGATTTGCAAATCTAATAAAAAAGTACAATCCGTAAAAATGTATGGATATTATTTTATTTTCTTTCTTTCTTTCTTTCTTTATTATTTTTTTGTGCTTTTTGCCACATTGAAATGGTGAAAGAAGAAATCAAGAATGCCTTAGGAGAAATACCCCGCTTCATTCGTAGTCGGAATCAATGGAGTTAGGCACCTTTCGGCATTGAAATGCCAAATTAATGGGGCAATGGGACAAAAGGACGCAGAAATAGAACCTTAACGATCATAGCTCTGTATTTGGGGGTGGTACTTTTAAATAGATATACTAAATGCTACTGTAAACAGTACTTGATATCTTAAAAATCTAAAAATTACCTAAATATAGAATAATCAAAAAAAAAAAAAAATTCTTGACATAAATACTGCAAGGATTGGAGATAACTGTAAACACATACTATAGTCCCAGTTCGATGCAAATTGTATCTGACTGGAAAAGGCCACTTCAAAATTTAAGAAGGTCGCATGCGGCCTCAGATCCAAATCTGATACGCTTTACATTGCAGGTAGCAACTGCTGCAGTGGTGCTTTTTTTTTTTTGGAATTCGTTTTAAACTGTATTTAATGCAATTTTTAATTCAATGTTAACATGTTTCTACAAAGATTATTTTCATTTAAGCTTTCAATAATATGTCCTCACGGATCGTTAATAGGTTTTCAACTTGTTTACGAGAGATAAGCGTTTTAAATGCGTATTAATGACCTCAAGTTCATTAGCAACATTCCAGATTTTACGTTCGCAGACTGTGAGAGAGAGATATATATATAGTCCCGACCTCAGCAAATAGCTCATTCTCTATCCAGCTTTTCGAATTCGTAAATAACGAGTGACTCAGCTAGAAATATTTTTTGATATCATGCGTCTCGTTGCGGGTGGTCGTGGTTAACAAGTGCAGATGAACACATGCATTAAATATAATTGCCGCGTCTTTAATTTGGGTTTGAGGTAGAACGACCAGTAAATGATCCTTTAAGTGCATCTTCGTTTTTAAAAAACTTAGACCATAGTTAAAAATCAGAGCTATATATATACGGAGTCTGAGTCAAGGGGGCGAAAGTTCCTAAATCCCAGGAGTCGGAGTTAGGGGCGCTCCGAACTTTAATTTTTACGAGGGGCGGAAATTCTCAATTTGCCGAATGGAACTCCAATTTTTGCCAAATAGTAAATACGTTGTTTACAAAGCAACGTGTGTTTTCTGCTGTTACGCTTTTACCTATCCTTTACTTTCTTGTTGACTTATCTAGATTTTTTAAAGCTTAACCAAAACCTGAAGACTTCCGAAGAAGCTAATCTATGGATGATAGATTTATTGAGTGCTGAGTTTGGCTTGAAACTTGTGAGATGGCCTATATTTAACATGAAATCTTCAAAATACTTTAACCACTGATAGTTTTTGACCTGAAAAAAAACTGATTCACTTTTGATATGAATTCGAATCTACATCCATCTCCTATAATCCTATAAATCTTATAATAATGCGTTTTAGGAACATGTTAGTAATGTTAACTTAAATCATTAGAAATGTAATCCAAAAGTATAAAATCTACTAAGTTATTTTTTTTTTTTTTTTACAATAAGGCAAACATTAAAAGATGTGCAAAACAAAAATTGAGTTTTGTTACTTAGAAAAATTAAAAATCGAATATTTCGATCTATGCCAAGTCATCACATGATGTCATTTTCATTACTTTCCATGGATACATGGGGTTATATTTATTTATTTATTTTGTTTTAGCTATTTTATTTTATTTATTTATTTATTTATGTATTTATATATTTTTTTTTGTCGACATAAATAATTTACAATCTCTCAATATTTGGCAATGACCATAACCAATAAATGTTGGCTTTACCTTTTTGATCTTGATTTCTAAAAGATTTTGGAATGACCATAACTGATAGATTTTGATTTTAAAAGAAATATGTGCTTGTCCATAAAAAATGCATTCTGGCTGAGTTCTAAAAATAAGTTAGTTACCAATTGATAGCTTCAATCTTTATGAAAATAATATAGAATCTTATTCTTTTATGAGCTGACAATCATGTTCTAATGTTCCGGTTAAAATTTCTTCACCCATTTCCTTCAAATTTTCGGAGCAGGAGAGGGGGGAGTTCACCCCAAAACATTCTTTTATGAGTTCCATTTTGATCGTCTTCAACGTTCCGCACAAAGAAGAGTAGGGATAAAAGGGAATTGTAGTTCCCGAATCAGAGTCGAACACTACAATACCCATGGACCTTCATTGAAGGGTGAACACAAATGCATCGTCTTCCAACACCGGTCTTCCTCTCTCATGCTTCTCCCTCATCCCATGCATCTTCCTTTCTTTGCATCAAGCACTCGAACTTGTAAATTACAGCACGCGCAGAAAAGCGGTGTCAAATCGGCCGTTATGGATGGCACTGGATATTTTGAGCGGGGCGGCCATTTTGCGGTGCGGATTTTATGGTTCGTAATGGGATAGCCCTTATTTCTGCCTCGTAAAATCTCGAGAGCTCTTGATGCATTAGTTGCGGGATTGCATATAAACGGCTGCCCAGTAAGAGGAGGCGTTGATAAAAGTATGAATATAAGGCTTCTCGCTGCCGTATCGTCTTCCAGCAGTAAGAAAAGATCGAGTTTCACGACTTGTTGCATAAAAATCTTGAGAAAATGAAGCGTGAACTTGTTATTGTTGGGCGAAGACGTTGGATGAGTTTGGGTTACCAAATTGTGGCAATGATTTTTCACAAAGGAAAGGAAGAAAGGGGGTGATTGTGTTGGTTTAGGGTGGGGCCACGTGCCTTTTGGATTTTTCAGGATGGTTTTCTGAAAAACTTTATATAAAAATTAAAAAGGGAAAGAGCTAGAAAGGAGGCTGGAATTTGCTAAATAAGAATGCAAAATGCTGGTTAAATTTAGATAAAATTACACAATTTCCATGGAAAACTGTTCACCAAATCGGTTTTTAAGTTGCTGTTAGTTACGGAAAGCGTTGGTCAAACTTGGGTATTAAATTGTAGAATGATTTTCACAAAAGAAAGGAAGGAAGGGAATTATTATGTTGGTTTAGGGTCATGGTGGGTAATTTCTGAAAATTTTTTGATACTCTTCTGAAAACAACAAATCAAAATTTTCATGAAAAAGAGGCGAAAAGGAAACTGGACTAGACTAAGAATGATAAATTTAGATAAAATTAGTAAGTTTCCCAAAAACTTAGTATTTTTAATCGAATCATTATTGTTGACTAAAACCAATGGGAGAGCCAAAGTTACCAATTGTAGCAATGATTTTTCAAAAGAAAGGGAATATTTGAGTTAGTTTTGGGAAAGCCCGCACTGTAAAAATGAATGTTGTTTTTACGGTATAATGCAGCTAATTTTATAGTAATAACTGCAAAAATTGCTAATTTTACAATAATAAAATGTAAAATTGCTAACTTTACAGTTTATTACCGTGCATTTTGTAGTTTTAAACTGGAACCTCTTCTGCCAGTATTATACTGTTGTTTTTACAGTATAATACAGCTAAATTTTACGGCAATAAACTGTAAAATTTCTAACTTTACAGTAAGAAACTGTAAAATTGCTAGTTTTACAGTTTATTACTGTGCATTTTACGTTTTAAATTGGAACCTAGGCTGCCAGTATTATACTGTAAAAACAACAGTTCATTTTTTGCAGTGCACGGCTTTTGAACATTTTAGAATTTTGTACTAAGAAACTTATGTAAAAATAAGTGGAAAAAAGGATGAACTTGACCAAGAATGCCGTACTTTAGGAGAAATTTGGAGCAAATTATGCAATTTTTCTGTGTTAATATGAAAATTATTACCAAAGGCAAAAAATCTGTCTCGCAACAAAAAAAAAAAGGCAATTTGGCTTCATTAATAATCAAAATAAATGTTAAAAAGCCTAGTGCTGCACATTCTTAGCAAGGTTATGAAATAAGTTTCCAACTCTGAATTTTACAAAAAAAAAGTTAATAGAGTTAATTTCGTCATTCAACAATGTTGAGGTTACTGTAAGGAAGATTAACAGATATTGCATGATATAAAAATATGACCTTGCTAAAATTGGCGATAATGCAAAAATGTGTCTGGGGGGTCTCCCTCTCTTCCAAACATCTTCGCTGCTTCTTTGATTGCTGTTACTAACTCTGGATGATTTACAAAGATAATGTACGAAATCAAGATTTTCTTAATTTTAGATAAATTATTACCATACCCCGAAAGTAGTCATTCGGAAAATGGAGTATTCTTCCTTTCGAAAATTTGGAGAAATAATTAATCTACCGCATAATTTAAGGTAATATCAAAATAATTAAAATCTCTCCCATTTCTCAAAATCAGACAAAAATCGTTTGGCTTCCCTCACTGCATATTTTTAAAACTGAGTGAAATGATATTAACTTTTCCAGACGGAACTAAGCAAAACAATTATGGGTATCATCGACTGCACTTAGTATTTAAATAAATGCGTAAAATAAGAAAAATGAAGGATTTCGTTGCCAAATTATCAAACCAAAAGAAAACCGAGAACGTTTTGCTTTCATTCCATCTACCATTTCTGAGAGTCAATCCTAAGATACTAACCGCATCCATTAACGATTAACAAAAGAATAGGACTTCCAATTTCGAAAACAATACATCAGACTTAAATTATATTTAGATTCTCCTTTTGAATTATAGCGGCATTTTTCGTAAATATCACTACCGCTCATCTTCCAAAATGATAAGAACTGCGATGGAAATAATATACGAGACGTACTTAAATCCTTCCACGGAAGAAATAATCATAATTTTCTCTGACAATGAAAACTTCTCCCCTTTCGCCTCCGTATACCGCCTGGAGTGCATCTGTAAAAGAAGAAAAAAGTTTAAGATTTAAACTGAGCTTATTATAGTTTTTTTTTTTTTCCTTTCTCATTTTCTCCTCTCAAACGATTTCGCCGGATTTTGAAATCGTTTTCTTTTGATGTTCAGAATACTGCTTTACGAGTCCTAACCGAAATCCTATACTGTAAAAAATAGATTTTGTTTTTGCAGTATAATACAGCTAATTTTACAGTAATAAACTGTAAAATTGCTAATTTTACAGTAATAGACTGTAAAATTATTAGTTTACAGTAATCAATGGCAAAATTGCTAGTTTCACAGTTTATTACAATCCATTATAAAGTTTTAACTGGAACCTCTGCTGCCAGTATTATTCTGTTATTTTTACTGTATAATTCAACTAATTTCATGGTAATATTGCTTATTTTACAGTAATAAACAGCAAAATTACTAGTTTTACAGTTATAAACTAAAATAGCTAGTTTAACAGTTTATTACTGCGCTTTGACAGTTTTAAACGGGAACCTCTACTGCCAGTATTATACTGTAAAAACAACAGCTTATTTTTCAGTGTAAGCGTTTTCAGAGAGTTATTGAATGATTTAAATACATTAAGGGGACTGAAAATTAATGTCGTTTTTTTTCAAACAAATCAATTGTTTAAAGTTTTTATTTCAGATCAGCGATGTAATTATCCTCGTTATCAAGGGCCTTTTGAAATCTAACAGTAAATCTTTAATACCGAATAGATTTTCTAAAAAATTGATTTTTGGAGCAAAATATCTTGAAATAGCATTTTGGATACAAGCCAAATTTGTGTTTCTAGCAATCGGAAAGAAAGAGAAATCGACTGCTTCACACATAATACTCACCTGATATTGCACCACTTAATTTCCCTTTATTGAGACCAATAAATGGAAAAAAAAAACTTGAAAATCTGGCTTGTATCCGAGATGCCATTTTAAGTTATTTTGTTCCAAAAATCATTTTTTTTCCAAATCTATCCGGGATTTAAAATTTACTACTAAATCGCAAAATGCCCTTGACAACGATTATAATTTTATCTTTTCTTTTTTTATAAATAAATTCTTTTAAAACTCGATTTTTTAAAAAAGAACATTACTTTCCGTCCCCCTAATATCACTGTATATTTTTATCTTTAAGTCCTACTGCATATGCACATGGTTATTTCTATTAATAGGCAATGAAGTGGCAGATTTTTGGGGGTTGTAAAAGGGCCAAACATCCTAAAATGGTAATGAAAATTATTATAGTAAAATTACTATTCTATAGAAATTTAATTTCACATAAATGGAAATATTGTTGGCAAAAATGTAGTAATACGCCATAGTAATTAAAGTAACAGTGAATCATAGCAATAATTTACATGAACATTCAAAGTGTGATTTTAGTCATTAACAAGTAGTTCCGCCAATAAGTAAAAGAGTCGACTTTCCCGTTTACCATTATCAACATTCTAGCATCTGATCTATGTTCTCTTAATTGTCTAAGATTGCAAATGTATATCAAACATTTATTTTTCGATTACTTCTGATTTCTAAGAACGAAATTGTCTTTCTCAGCAACAAAATAAGTTTGTTCAAGTCAGACTCTTCATTCATTTTTATTTTTATTTTTTTAAGTCGAGGGGGGGGGGGGGGTGAGCGAGTCAAAGTTGAACGAAAAATTGTTCGAATCGAAAAGTCAAAAAAAAGGAATGAGGTGTCCTCGTCGAAAGGTTTCGAACGAAAAAAGGTTTGTCAAAATCGAACTGTATACTTAAAAGTTATTACAGATTGTTTGACCAGTTCAAAGTTGAACAAAAAATTGCTCGAATCGAAAAGTCAAATACGAGAATGGGGTGTCCTAATCGCCGAAATGCTTTGAACAAAAAAAAGTTTTTCGAAATCGGACTGTTCAATTCACAAGTAATAAGGAGAGGGAGAGGGAGGGGGGGGGTTTGAACCTTTCTAAGTTGAACGAAAAAAATGTTCAAATCGAAAACTCAATTGTGGAAGGGAGGTGTCCTCGACGAAATCTTTCGCGCAAAAAAAAAAAAAAAAGTTTTTTCAAATCGGACTGTTCATTATTGGGTTCATTCGGACTGTTATTGGGGTGGCGGGGGGGGGGGGGGGAGCAGACAGACAGACACATTTTCCCTATCTCAAAATCCTGCTTTCCGATTCTTAATTTGTCCATGTTCATTTAATTTCTTTTTTTTTTTTGCTTATTTATGACATTTTTTTTTTCTTTTGGAATTAGTGACATTTTAAAGGTGCATTAAGTCAATTTCAATGCTTTTTTCGTCTTTCTTTTACTTTAATTGGAAAGTAGGCTAAAAGTGGATTTTGATGTTATCCAAATATGGTCACGAAAAGGAATCAAGGCGCCTAGTACGCCATTGAATTTTATGGGAGTAAGTAGGGTTTTTTGCTCTTGTGGGCAGGCCCGTGCCCAGGATTTCCTAAGAGGAGGAGTTCTCATGCTTTTTCATCCTTATTTGCATTGTTAGCAAAACATGCCAGTGTTTCAGTTTGGAGCATGGCAGGGGGTGGGGGTCACAACATTCCCCCCTCCTCCGAAGAATTAATTTTAAATCGTGTTACTAATCCAGTATGGTGTTTTATATACAAAGGATAAAATAAAATATACTGGGATTGGTAAAAAATATACATGTAATGATTTTTACGATATCCTTCTCCTCGGAAGAGAAATTTTGCATGCGCTAGTGACTGCAATAGGATGAAGTCGAAAATTCACGCAACTTGACGTCAGAGGTTGTGCGGATTTTAGAGTTTGGTAGATTTCGAGGCCATAAAATAACGATTATAGTTTTGATTTATTAAACAGAATAGTGATGCAAACAAATTAATAGAAAACATAATAGCTGTTTTACAGTTTTATTTTACCCAACTATAGATGGCAAAAATAC
This sequence comes from Uloborus plumipes, assembly GCA_038373865.1. NCBI lineage: Eukaryota > Metazoa > Arthropoda > Arachnida > Araneae > Uloboridae > Uloborus > Uloborus plumipes. Next base: position 48,119 of record JAXGGA010000605.1, read on the forward strand.
TGAATATTAAAATTTATGTAATGAGAACGATATTATACTTGCAACTGAGAAATTATTTCGAAAAATGTTCGTAGCTCTGAAAAATTTGTAATATGGTTTGAAACTTTAGAATGAAAAAATTAATTTAAAATCTTTTAAAATTTATAAATATCCATTCAGTCTATTTCTCAGCAACTCAACTTAGTTTTTTTCAAAATTCACTTTGAAAATGTTTTAAAGAAATAAAGCGTTTCACAAAAATTTTTATATTAAAGCTAATTTACGTCAAAAGTGCATTTTCTTCATTTGGCTTATTATTACTTTCCTAATGGGAGGGGTTTAACCCCCAAAACCCACCCCTTGGGTACGGCCCTGTGTGGAGGCCTAATCCAAGATTCAAAAATTATGCAAAATTAATAAATTAAAATTAAATACATATTTAAAAATCCTTTCATCAATATTCCGTCATCTTTAAATTGGTAACGGTCGATAATAAAAGATAAATTATAATCAATGTTTTGATGAGCATAATAGCTTCATTGTATCGGAAGTCATTAATAGTTAGATTTCGGATGAATGAAATGTTTTGATGAAAAAATTTCATTCTGTCAATTATGGAATATTCCGACTAAGTTTTGGCCGAATCTGTAGAAATTTAATAGTTTTCTTAAAATGCTCTGTGAAAAATGAAAAAATGAAAAAAAAAAAGCTGATTCATAAAAATTTTTATTGTGAGCTGTTGGACCAGTCACCAGCTGCAAAAGAAAAGAAAACAGGTCGGTGAGCTTTACTTCGGCGCCAAGAAAGCGAGTAGTAATTGAAATTGGCGTTCGTTTATTTTGATGGACAGAAAAACGTGGGAGGTAACAAGATGTGAGGATCTTCTTGAGCCCAGCATTTTTAATCATCGTTTTCTTAATGGATATTTTATGTATGCTTAGTTTACACCAGAAGAATTTTTCTGCCCGAGGCAAAACTGCCGAGAAAAACATATCTTTCTTGCACAACCTGTTGAAGCAAAAATCATTAGCTTTTCGCTGCAATAGTTGCTTGTATAATTTCGTTGGAAAAGTTGATGAATACTAAGACTCTCGTGTTCTCAACAAATGCGGATCCAGCTTCTTGTTTTGTGTGTGGGGGGAGGGGGGGGATTACCGGAAGGTACGGTCAAAAAGTGTGACTTTTGGAAGAAATAGGGGTTTTTTCGGAAATGAAACCCCCAAAATTTGGTTATCGTTGGATACTTAATCTCGGGTAATCTTCTGTCACGAATGTCAAGTGGTTACCAGACTTCTTCATTCGCTTCCCTTTTCCCTAAAACAATATTTTTTTCAACTGAAGATTTCGAGAAACAAAAAAAGGGCTTCTTTAACTCTTATTGTTATACGCGTTTATGTGTCACCTCCTCTCTCTTTCTCTTCTCCAACTTATAAACATAATCTTACTTTATAAAAACCTTACTTTAAAAATAGTTTCAGACTCAAAACTTCTCCATAACCACGAGAAAAGAGCGCATGAGTTTTCCTGCTGGAAAATATATTTGTTAAATTCTTTGATTTTTTTTAAAAAGTGTTTCTTCAAAAGATTTACATTCTCTTTTCTTTTTCCTTAACTTTATTAAGTTCAAATATTAATTGTGTACGGTATTTAGTTTTGTATCGTTTTGATGATAAATTAAAGCATCCACAAATATCCAAGTTTTCAATTGCTCTATTAACTGAACAGAATGGAGAGTTTAATTTATAAATCTTTAAATTTGAGCTACTACATACTAAACTAACACTAGATAAATTAAGATGAGAACAAAATTATGTAAATATTAGGTCAGTGTTTCCCAACTTGTGGTGCGAGTACCAGTGGTGGTACGCGACCTACTAGTTGGTGATACGAGAAAAATAATCAGTAATGGCGGACATAAAAACATATCGTAGAAAGGTTTTCCCTATAATTCATGAAAAAATATTTTAATTAATCATTCTATGCTGCAAAGGTCTTAATATGTACAGTCTCTCCCTCGGTGATCAAAAAATTTGACAATCTATAATGTTTATTTTTAGAGTAAATTTTAAATTTAGCTGTTAGTAAAATTTAAAAAATGGCATTCTTCGAAACAAAGACAAAGATCGCATCAAATAAATATATTATATTTGGGAGAAAATATTTGAACAAGGTCACGTGCCGTCTTTCCGCGGTCAAAAGCTTTGACAAGTTTCACACATCTGCACTATGAGCCATTTTAATTGATTAAAACAGTGATCCTCAACCTTTTCGTGCCAATCGCTCCATTTTAGAGGTTGACTGACACCTATCCCTCTCCTCCCACTCTTTCTTAAAAAATTTAAAAAATTTAAAAAATTAAAAAAAAAAGAACATAAGTGTAATGCTATTGAAATTACAATTTTTTTTTTTTTGTAATTTTGGAAATAGAATGTACATAGTAGGGATGCACCGATCGGCCACCTTGCCGATTAATTATAATCGGCAAAATCGTGCCGATTAATCGGCGAAAAATATATTTTTAAAATATTACTTTTTAAAGTATACCTTTACCACGATACTATGATAATTAGTCATAAAAACAGTAAATAAATGTAATTTTCTGCAATCCTTACTATAGCATGCAGTATGAAAGTGTGCATAGTAAAAACAAAGCAAATATTTTCCCGTAAAACTGATTGGAATATTAAAAGAAAACCCTCTGTTAAATCCTTGAACTTTTAAATTGGAATGCAAAAGCATAAATATTTCATTTCATTTACAATCAGTCAGATGTTTAAAAACAAATTACTTCAGGCATGCTCGAACAAGAAACTACGATGGGTAAATTTAAAAACAAGAAATAAATAGTTTTCTGCAAACACAAGTATAACTTGTAGTACGAAATTTAGTGTAGTAATCAAAAAAAAAAAAAAGATAATAATAATAATAATAATTCAAAGAATGAAATTCAAAATAGTAATAATCATAATAATAATAATTTTCTCAGTTGATATAAATGATTTAAAAATTTAATATTCCTTTTTTGAACAAATACACACATTTTGACAATGTTGCAACATTTTTTCATGTGCCGATACTTTTCTCCTTAGCTAAATGCTTTTAGATAGCCCGTAATTTTGAATTTATAATTGAAAAATAAATTTTAATTAAGAACACCCCTAAATTAAAGTGCTCACCACAGTTTCCCCTTATTTTTTAAAAATAATATTCATTTTTAGGGTGTTTATGTAATTTTACATACAAAATATGAAAAATGGTTTAAATTTGATAAAGTTTTGAAATTATGTATCTTGGGAAAATTGGAGAAAAACAAATCTTCTCAGAAATAATTAAGTAACTATTTCTGAAATCGGAATAAAGAAAAGGAGGAAAAAACGGTGGTGGTGAAATTTGTAATGATAAAAATAATAATCTTGATGATTACCCGATTAATCGGTAATCGGCCAATTTGCTTATCGGTGCATTCCTAGTACATAGTAAAACAATTCGCTTAACATAAACGAAATAAGCATTGTACAGGATACCAGTAGATCTCAATTAATACTTAAAATAATAATTACAAAAATTTTGTAATTGTATCATAACAAAAAAAAAAATATTTTCGAAGAAACACGAATATTACAATAAATGTACCAAATTTTGAAAAGGACTTGTTTTTTTTTTTTTTTCGTTGATGTTTAGATCTAACTCTTTGTTGACCAGGAATAGACTGTATGTCTAGGGACTTTGTTAAAATATTGCTAGATAAGTGGCACTGCAAACTGTGAAAATATTTTGCCATTCACTTTGCCCCACATTCCCCTACCTTTTGTTTTCTTTTCCAAAACGCATTGAAAGCTTTGGTGTGCTTTTGAAAAACAGGTGTAATTTGTTTTTTAATCTTTTTTTAACTGGAATTTTGAGGAATTAAGAGCAGACTCTTTAAACTTAAATAATAATAATAATAACAATAATAATAATAAAATTAAAAAATAAAGCATAAACTTGGAGATGAACGATAAAATAATTCTAAAAGGTAGAACTGAGGTGTGAGGAAGAAGCTTCTGAATTTTTATTGGTTTATTTTTTAACTTGTGACTGAAGTTATGGAAATCAGTTTCGTATATGTTTCCAATTTAGATTTCACTGGCTTTTTATTATTACTTTGCCGAAAATAATCACGGCTCCCCTACCGCCCCTCGCGAATTTATCGCCCCTCTTGAGGAGTCAAATAGCCCCTTTGAGAACGATCGCCTCCCATCAGGTTGGGAACCACTGGATAAAAGTATGAATAAAAATGTCACTTCCCCCCCCCCCCTAAAAGAGCGTATAAAGTTATAGTCCAAAAATTCAACGTTAAGAGATATATTTTATAAGAAACCCACACAATGCATATAAACTATACACACAATACAAAGAAGAATTAAAGATCAAATGCAAATATTACACTGTCTAGTTTTGGAACGAGCCCTTAGTTACACTGTAAAAAATGAATGTTGTTTTTACAGTACAACATATAGCTGATTTTATAGTAATAAACTGTAAAAACTGCTAATTTTACAGTAATAAACTGTAAAACTGCTCATTTTAGTTTATCACCCTATATTTTACAGTTTTAAACTGGAACCTCTGCTGCCAGTATTATACTGTTATTTTTACAGTATAATACGGCTAAATTTTGCATCAATAAACTGCAAAAATTCTGACTTAACAGTAAGAAACTAAAATTACTAGTTTTGCAGTTTATTACTGTGCATTTTACAGTTCTAAATTGGAACCTCGGCTGCCGGTATTATTGGCAACAGTTCATTTTTTTGCAGTGTAGGGGATCTATACGAAATATAGAAAAAAAAAAAAAAAAACCGCAAGGAGTCCATTGGATAAAAAAGTTTGGGAACTTTTGTTCTTGTAATACTTCAGTTATTTCAATGAAATTTTTCTGTAAGAAGGAATTAGTAATCGGGGTCGATTTTCACGCAAATTTCCTCATTTCTGACCAACAAATCCAAATCCTGCTTCCAGTTTCTAACTTTCACTTTATCTTCTTTGACTTCCTCCCATGAAAGTGCACACAAACAAACTAACATTGTGATAAGGGAACTCAAAATGTGGGCACCATCAGGATCCTGTCATCAAAACCTTTCAATTCGGGCGATAATTCTTTTAATGATTTACGTGTTGTTCAACAGAATTTTTAAACGATAAGATTATTAGAGTTGGGTGGTCGCAAACGATTTCATTGATTACAAAATCGCTTATTTACCATCTTCTTTTTCTGAAGTAGCTGGGTTTCATACTTCTAGTTTCATGCAGTTATGTTTCCCGAACCTCTTTTGTTAGAAAATAAGTTGACTTTTTGAAGTGAAAAGTTCTTCAGGAGCGTTGAGCGATTTTTAATTGGGGGAGCGGTTTAGTTTGAGTCACCGTCGACAATTGTGCATCTTTCTTACTTACTGCAAATATAAACTTTTTTTTGCGATATGTATAAAGATTTTATTTCCAAAGTAGTTTGATTTATCGGTGTTCTTGTGTATGATATTTAGGAGGAATACGAAAAGATAAGATAGTTTGAAATTTATGCAAAACTTTAACTTTTATAAACTTAGAGTAATCCACTATAGATCATAGAAATTCAAAAAGAGGAAAAGGGCCGTTTCAAAAAAAAAAAAAAAAAAAAGAACCTTGTTTCAAATGCTGACTGTAGTAACTACGAAAACATCAATTTGTCAGAGGTGAAGTTAATTAGATTTCAATTCTGCCTTAGTCCTGGCTTATGGGCGGTAACTCATTGCATATTACCCAGCTTTTGCCTTCAAATTTTGAGTTGAGCCGCACCATGATTTGCGGACGCTCGCTGGTAAGATAAATTAATGTTATCTACCAGTTTGTTGGCAATCTTAGCTGTATTAAGAGGATCTTTGCCTGCAGCTCGATCATTGGCTATTCCTGACTGAGGAGTCCACAATTAAGACGAAACTGCAGTCTCAAAATGCTATGATCGAGCTTTGAGTGTATTTGCTTAAGTTAATTTGTTAGTTAAATTTATTTTTCGTACATTTGAAAGAAAAAAATAAATGAAAACAGTCATGTATAGTATCTATCTGTGGAAACAGAACGTCTGAAGGCATGGTGATATTTAACATTGATTTCTATTTTCATTATTGTTATTATTATTTTTAATTAAAAAAAATGCTGTGCGAAATCCGATGCGTGAAAAATGAGCTTTATAAATAGAATGCATTTTGTGATTTTGCGAGAGTTTTTTTTTTTTTTTTCAACTAATTATTTGGCATAAATTACACGTTCAATACGTAATTGTACAAAAAATATAGAGGAGAATATGCTCATAAAAATACGATGATTTTCCACTGTAATATGAGATGTATATTAGCTCCGTGTCAACTGAACTGAGCCCTGCTCGGTAAGGAACAATTAAATTATTTTACATTCTACTAACTATTACTTACTAATTGATTTGTAATTGAAAACAGTTTCCTGTCCATATGCGAATACTTTGGGTAGATATGCGTAACTGCAGAAGGGATGATTTAGAAGACCGGAAATAGCTGGCCGGTTAAGACAATGTGCAGTTAATTATCTTCCGACCCTCTTTTCCTACTATGGTACATTATTTGTGGAAAAGGGCTGTTTAATGAGGGCCTACGTTTAAACGACGTTTCGACCGCCTATTCTTTTGTGAATTCGGTAACTTGCAGAACCTCATTATTTCAATCCTCGCTACTAAATAAAGTGGATTTATAGGCATACAGAGAGATTTATACTGTAAAAAATGAATGTTGTTTTTGTAGTTTAGCTAATTTTATCGTAATAAACTATAAAAATTTGTCATTTACAGTAATAAACTGTAAAATTTCTACTTTTATATTACTAAGCTGTAAAATTACTAATTTTACAGTTTATTACCGTGCATTTTACAGTTTTAAACTGGAACCTCTGCTGCCAGTATTACACTGTTGTTTTTACAGTATAATACAGTTACAGTTTACGGCAATAATCTGTAAAATTTCTAACTTTACAGTAAGAAACTTTTAAATTGCTAGTTTTACAGGTTATTATTGTGCATTTTACAGTTTTAAATTGGAACCTCGGCTGCCAGTATTAACTGTAAAAACAACACTACATTTTTTGCAGTGTAGTGGAGGGAATCACGAATCAAAAATAACAAGAAGTTCTGTCAAGAACTAAACGAGCCTACTTTCCCGTACATCGACATCGGCATTGTAACATCTGATCAATATTCTCTTGAATATCTGAAACTGAAAATTATGTCAAACATACCTTTATAGCCCTTAAAGCTGATTTCTAAAAGCAAAATATACCCCTCTCATCAGATGAAATAGACACGTAAAAATTAAATAAACGAGTAAATAAAGTTTAGTCGCACCTTTTAAAGAATGTAACTGTTGCAGTTCTTCTGTAGAAAAATTCCACAATCGTTTTCAAAAAAAAAAAAAAAATAATAATAAATAAAATAAAAGTACATCAAAACACATTTTATCAAAGAAAGAAAAAAAAACCTAGTTCGTTAATAAAATGTCTAGAATTTTATTTTTAATCCGTTGCCAGTTGTTAAATATAAATAAAGAAAATGCTCTCGTGAATGAAAAATTTTTGTGAACAAAAAAAAAATCGTCTGCCAAAAAAAAAAATACACATAAATAATAATAATAATAATAAATTAAACAAAAAATAAAATAAAATAAAATAAATAAACAAAAAATCGTCTGCCCAGTCAGTCATTTTTTTCTGAGCTTGCATTTCCGCCATGTTTGCGAAGTCGGAGTCGGAAACAGAGTCCTCACAGAAGATTTTTCAGAAAAGTACTTTACATACATTTTTTATCAAAACCATTTTCTTACAAAGTTAGTTTGAAGGAAAGTTCAGAAGTTCCTTTAAGTTCAGAATCAACATTCAATTTAAATTTCCCAGTAGGAGCTCATGTTAAAATTTTTTCTGAACGGTTCATCATTGAACGAAAAATGGTTCAAATTGAAAAGTGAAATATGGGAATGAGTCTCTCCGAGATCTTTCGAACAAAAAAAAGTTTATTCAATTCGGACGGTTCACTTAAAAGTTATTAGGTGGGGAAAGGTTGCTTGAACGGTTCAATGTTGAACCAAAAATGTTCAAATTGAAAATTTAAATACGGTAATGAAGTATCCTTGCCGAGATGCTTCGAACAAAAAAAAGTTTGTTTAAATCGGACTGTTCACTCAAAAGTTATTAGGGGTGAGAGCTTGTTTGAACGGTTCAATGTTGAACGAAAAATTGTTTAAATAGAAAATTTAAAAACGGGAATGAAGTATTCTTGATAAGATCTTTCGAACAAAAAAAAGTTTATTCAATTCGGACGGTTCACTTAAAAGTTATTAGGTGGGGAAAGGTTGCTTGAACGGTTCAATGTTGAACCAAAAATGTTCAAATTGAAAGTTTAAATACGGTAATAAAGTATCCTTGCCGAGATGCTTCGAAAAAAAAAAGTTTGTTTAAATCGGACTGTTCACTCAAATTTATTAGGGGTGACAAGCTTGTTTGAACGGTTCAATATTGAACGAAAAATTGTTCAAATCGAAAATGTAGATACGGGAATGAAGTATCCTTGAAAAGATCTTTCGAACAAAAAAAAGTTTGTTCAAATCGGACTGTTAACTAAAAAGTTAGTATCGCGGGACAGGTTGTTTGAACGGCTCAAAGTTGAACCAAAAATTGTTCAAATCGAAAAATCAAATATGGGAATGAGCTGTACTCGCCGAGATCTTTCCAACAAAAAAAAGTTTGTCAAAATCGGAATGTTCATTCAAAAGTTATTAGGGGGGGGGGGGGGACAGACGAGACCGACAGACCGACACACAAATTCCCCATCTCAATACCCTACTTTCAAATTTTTAATTTTTCGATATTTATTTCATTTTTTTTTTCTTTTTGACTTTGTTTTGGACTTGGCGATATTTTTTGAACTTGGCGATATTTTTTAGATGCATTAAGCCACTTTTAATACTTTTTTCGTCTCTTTTATTTTTAACAGGAAAGTAGGCTAAAAAGCTGCAAATTTCTTCAGTTCGGTAAACTAAAGTTCAAGGTTTATTCATATTTAAAGACATAATTGCAAAATTACAGCCATTGGCTGCTCGTGCGAGGGGTAAGGGGGCTGCTACCCCCTCACAAAGGGGTCTTGCGTCCTCACTTTTCAGAGTAAAAAACTAATGGTCGATTGAACTTCTTTTTTACTTAGTATATTGATTTGTTTTACGAAAGTAAAAGCTGCAAATTCCAAAAAATACCCTTCTTTTCAGATTATTTCATACGAATGGAACTGAAGGAATGAATCGTAATCGGATGTCTACGGCGGCCATCCGTCTTAATTTTTGAGGCCATATTTTACATTTCTCTAATAGGTCATTTAATCATAAGTGTTAAAATCCTATAATATAACAAAATTCTACAAAAAAAAGGCTTCAGAGGTTCTGCCTCCTAAACTGGCCTTTACTGTTCAGGAGCCTCCGCCCCCAAATGACTAAACTTACTTTAGTCTATGGCTTAATTTGTTTTAGTCAGTGGCTAAAATTGCAAAGTTTGAAAAAAAGGACCCCCAAAAAAGTATTTGGCCTGGGAGCCCCTGATGTCTTAATCGGGCCTTACCTAGAGTGAGCCGCCCTTACCAAATACTTAAAAAACAGGCCCTGTGAATGCTGATTAACAAAGCAAAATACATATGTCATAAACGGGTGAAAATATATTGGGGCTTAGAGGGAAAAATTATGTCGCTTTGATTGCAACACTTCATATTTTGTGCGAGACAGAAATATATACTCTCCGAGGTCGTAACCAGGTTATTGTTTCGGGGAGGGTTTGACCAACACGTTTCTGGTGAAATCAATATGATAAATAAAATTTAATTTCATGCGCAATATTCTATTGCTTTTTGTTACTTGAGATACTTAAGAGGCATTAACATGAAAAATATAAAATAATAACATAACTTTCCAATAAAGGATAAAATTCTGATGCGTACAATGCTTCTTCGCCCCAGTCAGAATGGTGTATTGTTTTGCATTAAATTTTGTTTACAAAAACTACAACAAAGATAAATACTGAAGATAAATCAATTGATTTGTACTGTCATACAATGATGATAATTTCATTTTTTAAATGAAATTGAAAAGTAAATAAGAAAATTATAAATAAAATAGCAATAATATTATTTTTCAGCAAAAAAGGGCATTAAAAAAAGCATTTTTTGGAACAGTTTTGAAAAATTTCGGAGGGGGTTTGAACCCCAAAAACCCACCCCTTAAATACGGCCTTGATATTCTCTCCCATTTCTCCTCCGTATCTTTTCTATTCATCCACAAGACTCTTGGCGATAGCGGAAAAGCGCCAAGCTCCAAGATTGGCAAAGAAAGAGCACGACTTGAGAATCTCGGCAACCCCACGAACTACGTCCCAGCCCAGCCTCTTCACGACGCGCAAAGACTCCGCCAAATTTCTCGGCAGTTGATGAGGCCACAGCCAAGCAGTGAAGACTAGGTGTGTGTGTGTGTGCTGTGCTACACTGTGGCCTTGTGTTGTGTTTTCTCCGCAGTGACCGATCGCGTTCTTTGGAACTTTTGCAAGGATTCTGAGGACATCTGTTTGTATTTAGGACTAATTCTTCATGTGCGTTGGGACTAATTGAATTTTTTAAAGATGCCTTGGACGAATTTTGAGACTATTACGGCTTTGCTGTGCGTGGGAGGTAAGTTTTTGTCTTTGTTTTTGTTAAAAGTCGGTTATCTTGCTAGCACGTGCTTTTAAATAAGCTATTATGTTTGTCCGAACTGGCCGTTTTCAAATCTTCGCGCATGTAATCAGGGGTGCCTATGAGGGACAAGGGGACGGGGTCTTGCTCCAATTATGCAATATTGGAGAAGTTGTTTTCGGGGAGGAAGGGGGCTCTGTTTTCAGTGTCTGTTTCGATTTTAAGGGGTGCACTGCAACTCTTGGTAATGGATGGAAGGGGGAAGAATCTTCTAGCTTTGTTGTCTTAAACATGGTGTAACACATGAAAAAAAAAATTAAGTGTCTAGGGGGGGGGGACGAAATGCAAGGAATAAACAATCAGAATATGCTAAGACTAGAGGGGGAACAAAGAGGAAAGTAGAAAATTCAGAAAATTAATTATGTTTTGCAACTTCTTTTAGAAATTAATTTTGTCCTGAAATTGTTGACTAATGAATAATTCAAGCAATTAGCTTTCTTCTCTTGACTCCCTTTATTTTTCCTAAAATTTTAGAAATCAGCAAACATGTAAACACATTTCTTCCTCGGCCGTAATGAATTAAGTTATTAAAAATGTCGACTTTTAGTGATTCTATTCTGAACTTAAATTGCTTTCTTTGTTAAAAATATCCTGCTTAAACGTGGGTATTATCTGAGCCCCGCTCCCAAAATTTCGCATATGGGTGCCCATACGTACTTCACAAACATAGCTTTTAAAACATCCTTTATAATACTTTTTTTTAATGTAAAGCAGAAAATAAACGTTAAAGTACGATTTTAGTCTAAAATGCTTTAATTAAAATTTTTCGTAATTTACACGATTGCTGCATTGTATTTAAATAATAATTTTGTGTACTTAAATAATTAATATGTATTTAAATGCTTAGTTGTGTTTCATCTAATATAAATGCATGGTTTCCTTTTTATTTCCATATACGTAGTAAAGGATTTTTTAAATAAAATATTATTTATATTTTTATAAGCAGTAATGCAACGACGACTTTATGTTCGTGTAAATTTCTGACTAAATTATCAGTATTAAGCTGTTATTTAAGTGAAACCGTGTCATTAGAACTATGTTCAAATATGAGTAAGCATTTCACTTCCTAAAAATGAAGTTTTTTATTTATTCTCGAGCGTTATATACTGCTCCCTGGTTACTGTAACTGTTATGCTTTTTTAAGATATTTTGCACCGTTTAAGTAAAATTAATTCCCAATGAAAATTTAGTTTCTCTTACTGTTTTCCCAATGTTAATTGAGAAATCCTCAGAACTGAAAAGGCGTTTTCGTAAGGAAATAATGTCCTGTTATTGATGTTGTAAAGAATTAAATACAAATAGCAGTTTAAAAAGTCTGGCAATGCAAAGAACTATAATATTTAAAGTCATTTGGAGAGGGGGATTTAAAGCTCCATTATGAAACAATAACATGAGAAAAAATATGAGACACACTTTTTTTTTAGTTTTTTCTTCCTTTTAATACGCGAATTGATCAGTTTCATTATTTTTGATTTTGAGCTTAGAAAAGTGTTGGGGCACAGTTATGAAAGTGAGGGGCGGATGCCCCTCCCCCCCTCTCACCGTACGAGCCGCTTGGAACCACACTTTGCGGTTTCAATTGTGCAGCAATTCTTGTTTTCCTCTTCAACTTTTTAAATTATTACTTTTTAAAATTTTCCATGCTCATTCATTTGTGCGAGTTATGTTTTAATGCAAATCGGATTTTGTTTTTGTCTCGTTTTGTTGTAATAAGCAGTTTTTCTGCCTCTTTTTACCGCCATTGCAAAAAAGCGAAAACAACTTCTGAGTCGCTTTTCTCGGATTTGCAATGGACTAAAGGAAAAGCATACAAGCTTGCTAGATACTGCACATGTTCTATTTATTGTCCGTACAGAGCTCGCTTCTGTACACCTGTTTTCTACTTTTTCAGCATTTAACAAGAAAATCTACTTTTCATTCAGGAGATCTAAAGAATTTTGACGTAATATTCTTCCATCATTTAAAATTAGTTTAGTTATCACTCGTGTGTGCTATATTATTCTAGGGCAGGAGACTTGTTTATTATCAAGATTCACTTTACATAGTCGTAAATTCTTAAGATCTACGTTCAAAAATTTTCGTTCGTTCGTTGGTTCGAGGAAAGGCAGAACAAAAATATTGATATAAAATAACAGAATACAAAAAGAAAGAAAAAAAAAAAAGCACAAATAATTCACTATACGTATGCACTTGCACATCAAGAAATCATTAATGAGATGTTTGCAACTTTTCCATGAAAAAGATTTTGGAAGATAATCCTTAAGAAGTTCAGTGTTCGAATAAATAAATAAAAACGATGCGTATGTTGTAGTTTTGTAAGTTGAGGAAAAATAACCCACATTTAAATAAATAGACTTAGGTTATCATCCAAAAACTTATACAAATCGACTGGAAATTCTTTCGCGTCTGACCTTGTTGGCTGCCCCTGTTCCAGGGCATGTAACTTATGATTACGAGCTCACTAACATCCTTGTGTAAATTTGAATCCACGACGCATCAGTCTTTCACAATAAACCCACAATAATGATATACTGTTCACGGGGAGGGTGGCTATAGAAACTTATAAGCCTTTCCTTGGGTGATTTAGAACATTACTCAAAACTATTATCGCTGTTAGTACAGTTTGCTGTCTCCAAATAGTGTTCAAGATTTTCTCTATTTTGGATTAGTTATGGTATATGTATATACTTAGGCATAATGGCTGTGACAGCAGTGAGCATTGTCATCGCTGTAAAAATTGTTGGCAATTTGAGGGATTAAACAAAGCCTCTCTCTCACTCTCTTGCTATTAAATTGTCAACTAATATTTCAGTTTTTGGGGTTAAACTTGAAAACACGTGTTATTCTAAACAGACGCTGGGAAATGTGCTGTTACAAATTGGAGAGCTTTAAAATAAAGCGGTTCTTGAAAAAAAGAAATAGATAACTTAAAAAATCTCATTTAGAAAAAGAAATGGGACAATCTTTTAGACTTAAAAGTGAGTATAATGTTGAAGAATTAAAAACCTTGGTTAAAAAAGAGATTTCAGTTTAACTGATAAATAAAACTAAGCTCGATGATTAAATAAAGCAATCGTTTCAATACTGCTTAAGAGCTATCCATAAACCATGCCACTTTTAGGGGGAGGGGTGTGTAAAATTGTGATAGGTTGCCGCAAGAGTATGTGGAGGGGGGGTTGGGTAACAAGAAGTGTGACATCAAGCATTTTTTTAAGAATAGGTTTGTGTGAAAAGTAGCGTAACATGGACAAAGGGAAGGGGCATAAAAAATGTTGATAAGTGACATCATTTATGGACTGTCTCCAAAATGTTATAATAGGTTTAATCTTATATGCGTTATTTGGCAATACCATTATGCAAATAGAAATTTTAATTAAGGATGCTGTCCCATAAATAGGATTTTTTTTTTGTATTATTTTTTTTCAAATTAGTAATTATTACTTCAGAGAGTAATATTAAATCTAACTCTTAAAAGAAATTTTGAATCTAAAAAAAGTCTTTGTCAAAAAGCAACAAGACATTTATTTTTAATCAAAGAAATTTCAATACGCGTTATTGTTTTCAGCCCTCCTTTATTCCTCTAATAAAAGTCTCATGATGTGGATGAAGTTATTTACGCTTTTTTTAGAGGTATATGGTGTATGTCATCCTCCATGAAATTTCACGTGCGTATGACTGTTTGTGTATCTGCGGAATGGAATTTTGATCGCCTTTTCTTCCTCCACCTAGCAGTTGAAGTTTCTTTTAGTCTGGAACCCTCCGCCGTCTTGTGGAATTCCTGCCGACGCCTTTGATTTACATAAAAATCTACAATAAATTCTAGCTGCCCTTCTCATACTGTTCCGCAGCAAATTTCAAAATCTAAATTGCATTTCAGTTCTATGAGTGATTTGTGGTTTTGGAAGTTAATTTGTTTACAGACAGAGCAGTGAATTCCAGTTTTCGAAAAACAGAAGAAGTGCACTTCAGAAAACATGCTCCAAACCGGTCATACCCTTAAAATTTAAGACTTGGCAACCCTTTTTCTCTTTCTGCTTCAGAGTTAAAAACAGATTTATGGTGCGGCCAGCCAACAACCTGGTCTTTCAGAAACTGGCTCGCAGTCATTAACCAAGTCAAGACCCTTCTGCTTTTGTTATAGGAAGCAATTAAAAACTTACCGAGTCGGTTTTGTTGTCAGGTGCTATAATTTCATGGCCATTTTAGTGCTTATTTCACGTGATCCAGTTCTGACCAAGGTCTGGTGTCCTTTCTTTTGACGCAGACCCGCATAATGTTTGAAACATTGCATAATGATGGCGGTATAATTTTTTATTTAATTCAGATTTAATTATTCGTTGTGGAAAGAACTCAAGGTTTTCCGGTCAGAATGGAGCTGAGATTTGCTGAAAACCATTTCATGAGATGTATAATAACTATTTGCACCAATGAAGAAGAAAAAAAAAAAAATCCAATTACCGATGTAGACTGATGGAAGATGGTATATTTTGAAACGCAAAATCAAATTAATCAAATGTGCTGCAAAAATACCTGTATCGTCTGAAAGCTAACTTAGATATGAAGTTTAAGTTGCTCCTGAATATTTCAGTGTCTTAACAAACATCTAAATTAAGCACGACATTATTAATCATTCCAATAATTGTAATTGTTTATCAGTGTCTTGAATGAAATATTTTAAATATGTTTGTCTGGTTGAGAACAAAATTTTTGTTAAAAGTTGAAAGGAAATTACGCTAATAGTAAAATAACAGCTGTAATTTATATTTTGTTTTATCTGATTTACCAAATGATTTGAATGTATGTAACTAAATTATCCGGCATCAGTACCTTATTTCAGTTAAGTATTCAACAAGAGTTGCCAACCTGTCAATGAGTGGAGAATGTTGATAAAGTGATAAACTTCAATCGAAGCAGAATTATGGCATGTGAAGTTCCTTCAGAAGTCAAATTATTTGAGCCATTTGTGAATAAAAATATAAGAAAACCAACTAGAAAATGTTTGTGTTTTATTCTAAGCATAACTATTTACTGTTCTTAAATTACAGCTGAGTAGAAGTTAAAGATTAATTATATATATATATATATATATATATATATATATATATATATATATATATGTGTGTGTGTGTGTGTGTATATATATACACATATAAATTTCTTCCTTCAAAGTTTTAAATTTTCTAGATTTCTAATTACAAAACGAATTTTTAAAAATATCTAAACAAGATATGAAAGACAAAAATACAGTACAATTCAATAAAGAATTTCATCCATACTGGAACTCAATTTTCTTATTTCCTCTAAACACTGTAACAGTGTTTTATTTTGAATGAAACCATTTTTGTTTGTTTTTGCCTAACCATTTTTTCATCATTAACCATGCCATTCTGAATCAGCAGCCGATTACACCTCAACTCTATTTGTCTGGAGAAAACAGGCTTTCGGGTTCCCGTCATGGTAAAGTGCCACACCCACTGAGAAGTTTTACTTTTCGTCTTTTTACTGGTGCCCCGTTTCATTAAAAACCAAAATATAAAGCAGTACGTTGTTTTCGCGAGTCTGCGCAAGTGATTTATAGAGCCATGTGGGTGTGGGCTTACAACCGAATGATGAAAAAAGAGAGCAGAAATTTAAGGGCAGAGTCCCCATCTCGGAAGAAGAAAAAAAAGGCGGTTGGGTGGAACTTTAACCTTTCGTATAACAAGAAGCAAAAACAAGATGGGTAGCCATTTTAGGTCCTGCTACTGTCTACGCCTTGAATTATAATTACTGAGACTTTTTGGAAGCCTCTCTGCATCAGGGTGTGATGTGGGCTATAAACAGGGGGCACTTTAATTGCTGCTTCAACCCAGATCAATCTTCTTGGTATACGAATACCTCGAAGAATTCCTATAATTATTACTCTCCAAAACATGTTCAAAAAAATTGCAGTAATTACTTCAATAAAATCAATTTTAGCAGTTATTTTTAATTTTTTGCTTAAATAAAACATTAATTTTTGAATCATCTGTTAAGAACGTGACAGTTCAAGCTTCTGATAATTTTTTGTGACTAATATATTTTCTTTTTTCATTTCGCTTTGTTTGAAAGTTATTAAAAATAATAAAATGAACATTTCATGTAGTGTGGGTTTTTTGAATATTTTCTTGAAGCATTGTTTTGTAGACATTCAGGTTTCGTGAAAAAAAATCTCTAAAAAATACATACAATTGTAAATATGCGGTGATACTCCAGTTCACTTACAAAATCGGTTTCTCATTTTTATGTACTTTTGATCGCAATAAAGACTTGTGGGGGCTAATAAAAGTTTGAGAAAAAGAGCTCGTTTTATGTTTGATACTATTAATAACGATAAAAGAAATAAAACAAAAGAAAGCCGTATTTAAATCATGTTTCCTACCAAATTAATATAAGAATGAGATCAGTCAATATTGTAAAGTGAAATATTAAGACGATATTCCAATTTTAAAATCATTTGTCGCTTCCTTATTTATAATAACGATTTCTCAAAACCATGTTTATTTTATTTTAGTTGTAGATGAAACCTAACATTCGTGGAAGCATCTCTTTTAATGGCAAAACGTTACAGACTTATGTTACTCATCATTGGTGCGTTGGCACATTCATCTCGCGGCAATCCAATCATTGCCAATTGATCCCGATATTATGCCAATTTCTGAAGTTCATCTTTTTGCTTCTTCAAGAGATCAATCTGGACAAAATGCAATTTGTGCAGCTCATCTTAATTTCTCAATTCCTAGTAATGACTCCCTTTTATTCCGAACGGTTTTCTTTTTCCAACGGACTCGCTGATTCGGCAACGGTGGAAAATTGGTATCTGAAAACTATAATTCTATCGTGTAGCGCTTGTTTCACGCACGGCTGGATGCTTCTAGTAGGCGTCACGCGTGAAAGCGAGCGTGAAGAACGTCTGAAGCTCGTGATAGCCGAAAAGTCCCCAAAATACATGTCGCACACGAGTGATTTCAGGCACCTGTTTCGTAGTATTCCAGAAAAAAAGGTTGTTTTCTGGATTGTCATTTCGTCTTCGGATTGTACCGCACTCCATGTATCTTTTTTTTGCCAACCTCCGGTATTTGGTGGAAATCGATTTGTGAAGAAGATTGCTTCGAAGCGTATCGATCTGACAACAAGGAGGTGAAGTATTTTTTTCCACTAAGTGTTGTAGAACATGCTTCGGGTTTTGGGATTATCAGGATAGTTGCTTTTGCAATCTGATGGGAGTGATCGATTGCAGATCTTACAGTCTGTTAATTTTTAAGATACATATTTTAAAACTTTAACATTTCTTTCAAAAAAAGTGCAGTTTTACACAATCACAACGTTGCATCGAGAACAATTCTTGATCAAGTAATCCGTTGTAAAGATATGATGTAGTTAAAAACCGTTGTTTTTCTTTTGCACGCTGGTCGACACTTTTAAGAGGACTCCAAGATGTGGAAATAAGACATGATGTTAGTATCATGAGAAAGATATAAAATGCCGCGTTTGCGTTTGAACCAACAAAATGAATCCCATACCATGTCAATGCAACAAATAACACAACTACAAAAAGTCATACCTCAGCTACCGGAAAGAATATATGATGCACATTTTTTAGCTTTGCTTCCAACGTAGCTTAATTACTTTCTCTAAATTTGGATTTTTTTCTCCCAACCAGACATGGAAAATTTTATTATTAAACAAATGCAAATGTTGAGACACTAAATATAATTTAATGCTGCACAATAATCTGGTGCTCGAGTGAATGAAAACGTCACTATCTATAATCAAAAGAGTTCAAAGGTTATCAAAATAATTTTTGTTTAAAAAAGTAGTCTTGCCGGCATTATAGAATTTATGAATAGTGCAGATGTTTTGTAATTTTGTTTCAAAATTGAAGAAATTCTAGTATCTTCATACAAGCGTCAAAAGAAATCGTAACAACATCCGATGTTCTTATATTTCCATCTTAATCAAATTTAACAAGGTTTTGACGAATCCGAAACTCCTTCACAACAAGCGAATTTCTCTTTTTTTCAAGTGGTAAAATAACATTCATAAATCTCTGGTTACACTCATTCACGCTATCTAAATTAGCAGCAGCAAGACAGACCACGTCTATTAAAAGAACTACTGAACTTCATTCTGCCAAGATGGTCTGTTCTTTAGGAGCTAAAAACGGAAGTCCGAAACCCTATAGCCCAGTCCTCCTGCTGTGTCCACGTCCCGTGCTGTCGCTGACATTTTCTTTTTTTTTTCTTCTCCCTCTTTTCAAAGAAATGGGGAGGAGAAATGGTTGAGAAAGGGGAAAGATTGTCGTCCTGTTTCGTTTCATTCCGCTTACAAAAAGAAATATTTCCCATCTTTTTCATAGGCTACTGAAAAGAAGGGGTGGATGTATTTATTTCTATTTGTTCTTTAGGTTTTTCTTTTTCTTTTTTTTTTGATGAAACATGACCTCTTACTGTTCCGCACTCCTGCTTCATTTTTTTTAACGCTTGATGTAAAAAAATAATAAGAAAAGTTTTTTTTTGATTGATTTAAAATTTGTATGTTTTTTTTGTCCTCAACCTAATTCAGTCGTCAGATAACAAGATGTATAAATTGCCTTTCTGATGTTTTATGCTACTTTCATGAAATGTGACGCTGTGCTATAAAAGTGGTTCATTTTTATTCTGTTACTCATAAATGATCTAAAACATGCTGCAAAAATAGTATTTAGAATTGTACGAAGTAAATATACCACAAAAACCAGTATGAATTGGTATTTATTCACGCTTACTTCGTATTAATCTAAATTTCAATTAAAAGCGACGAAAAAATGTTTTAGTGTTGTAAACAATCCAGAACTAATTTATCGAATGAAATAAGTTATATTTGTGGAAAACTCTTTTCGTAAAGTTTCATAGTTATCAAAATTGTTCAATAAATTCTTCAAATTATAATAAATAAATTATTCAAAAATAGGATTGCAGTGTATTTCTTTGTTTTCTAGGATGAAATGTTTTGGCAACACTGACAGATTAACTTCATGATATAACGTCAATGATAAATTAAATGCGGGGCAATCTGGTGGTTAGAAAATTGTGTTCCTTCCTACAAATTGAAGTTTTTTCTCCAATTTCAACATTGAAAATTGCTATTCAATTTGAGCTTTAAGTTCTTAAATCGTAGCACTGGCTTCTAAAATGCTAAATGAGAAATTATTCAATAATGATTTTAAAATCTCAATTTCTGTATCAGAGCATTTATGACGTAAATGGTCTCCAGAAGTGCAATGTTTGTTCAAGTTTGATTAATTTTAGTTTTAAACATTTGAAAGAAATGTTTATTACTAAAATAATAAGCATTTATTTTTTTAACAGAAAAGGCTCGCGCCCTACGCTGTGTAAGTCTTCATAAAAACGAGTTTTTTATTAATTTCAAAAAGGTTTTCTATAATTTTAGTTTGTTCAATTTATTTAGCTGAAGCGTTCGGTTTCTGGCAATTCAAAGATGCTTATCCGTTTTTTTTTTTTTTCTAACTGATCATGGGGCTTTAGCTTTCTAAACTATTGCACACCTCTCTACCACCAAGCACCAGGCTAACCAAAAACAATCGTGCTAGTTATTTATAATAATGCAGCAGCTGCTTTCACTAAACAGACTGTTTTAGATATGAGGGAAAATCATTAATGATTTTTTTTTTCCACCAAAATGCAGGCGTTTGCCATTTTCCCCAAACTACTTGCTCCCCCGAAATGCAGACAAATACGAAGGGAAGTGCCGAAAACCCTCTTTCGAGGCCTCCCATGCACATCACTCCACTCTCTCATTACCTCAAGCATCAGGTGCCCCGCCACGCAAGTGGTTAATTCTACCCCCTCTTCTCCGCCCCCCCCCCCCCCAGATGCGGAGGAAAGAAAAAAGAAGAGAAAGAAAAAAGATTGACGGCTTGGAGGGATGCGGGCTAGGAACAACTTGGTGCTCTCTGCCTACCCTCCAAGGTTTTTAGCTGTTTGCAAAAGCAGCTTTTAGCATCTCTCCGTTTCTGCGGCCACTGGCCCTGGAATGGCAGGTGGAAAGAAGATATGCTGGCGCCAAAGCTATCGGAGTTATTGCTCGGTCGCCAATATTTTTGTCACTCAAAGATAAGCGTCGAATGGATTGTCACGATCTGTGCTAAAATCTGGAGAAATTTGGCAAGAGAAGAATGATAATCCGTAAAAATCTTCTTTTCTGAAACGCTTGACTATTGGGTAACGCAACTAACTTCGTGTACTTGGGCAAGAAGTTGCATCAGTAACTTGATGCTTGGATATGTTTTAATTTCTGTTATCTATTATATACTGGATAAAAATGATTTGAAATTTAATGATTGATTTTGTTGATTACGTTTTACTGAAAACAAAAGATGAAAACGATATGAAGAAACATTTCAATTAATTAGTTATTTATGAAATGCAGGCATTTCGATTGTAGTCAAGATTGTTCGGATTTGGTTTCGCTGTTTCGAATTTTAGAATAAAATTCATTTTCATTATTATTATATAAACTCTGAGTAAACACATGCACCTAGTGCTGTTGGTAGAAAAAAAAATACGTGTGTAGGGGGGGGGGGAACTCACTAAATGAACACGTGGTTTGAAACGAATTTACTTACATTCGCATTATTTTTTCAATAAAAAACCAAATATTTCATCTCCCCCCTCCCAGAAATCTTACACTTCATTTCAACATTACAACTTAATTTTATACATGGTAGTTTTTAGTTATAATAATTCTAGTTTCGTACGTGATATTTAAAAGAGGTATCTTCGTTTGCTTGGTTAACTTTCAATATGTATTGCCTTTCATGTGCGTAATGAGAAGGATAAAACTAGTAAAACTAAAATCAGGCAGCTAAATGAAATATTTACTGTAAAGCAGGGAAACACTTTTTACTGGGAAGTAAAGTGGAGAAACGCACTTTTTATTGGATCGATG
This sequence comes from Uloborus plumipes, assembly GCA_038373865.1. Taxonomy (NCBI): domain Eukaryota; kingdom Metazoa; phylum Arthropoda; class Arachnida; order Araneae; family Uloboridae; genus Uloborus; species Uloborus plumipes. Next base: position 69,864 of record JAXGGA010000605.1, read on the forward strand.
CAGGGCTTAATTTCTAACGAAATAAATGTAGAAGCCCAAAAATAGTCCTTAGTCTAGTTTTCCTCTTAAATTGCCTAAAATGTTAAACTTTTCACTAAATTGTAAAGAAGTGCAGGAGTTTGTCCCCGTTGAGTTGTCATACAAATTCAGCTCCGAGTTCATAGTTTATGAATTTTTATGAGGCCGAAAAAACTCGGTTTAGATTGATAATGCAACGTTTAGTTTAAAAAAAAAAAAAGTTAAAAAAAAGGGTAAACAATAAATCAAATATTATGGGGGACGGCGTTCCGTCCTAATTGTAACCCTGAGTCAAAATATATACTTTTTTAGACAAGAGGATTAGGCATCAGCTTATTTGATCGGCGACGTTAAAATTGATTTCATAGTCGTTTTTCCATTCATGAGGGCGAATAATAGACCTTGAAGTTGGCGTCTGCAAAGGTGTCTGAAATTGTGTGGTTGGACAAGTTCTTAGAAACCACGAGAACAAGAAATTTCGTGTGGAATAAGTGCTTTGAAGAATCCACAACCAAAGACTGGACGAGAAGAAAAAAAAAGTACTTAAATGCCAATCTGCCTCCTGCTTGACACTCAAATTGCAACGCTCAACTGGAATTCATTAAAAGTGCGGAGGGAAAACAGCAAGACAAAATAAAATAGGCCATTCCTCTCGCAACTAGTCGTAAAGCTGAACGCCGACCCTCCCAGGGGCCCCCCGAGACCGAAGAATTTCCAATTTGGAAGACAAGGAGGGGGCTAAAGGGAGTACTTTTTTTTCCCCATTTCCATTCGTTCTTTTTTTGCTATTCCGAATCTTTTGCGGAGGCGGAACGGTGAAAGACACAAAAAAGAAGGTAAATAAGATTCCACCAAACGAAAGCAGCAATTTCGGCAGTTGGATGCTTGGAGCTGTTTGGAAATGCTTTTTACTTATCCACTTGGGGGGAACTTAGCTTTTTACGGGATGCCCCCTTTGGGGAACAATAAAACTGGAAAGCAGCTGTTGTTTTCTTCCAGTCAGGCTCACAGCGTGGAATAAATACAATGGGGGAGAAATTCCTTTTCGGGGCCGAATATTGTTCGGAGAGTGGAGCATATATACAGAGCGGCTGTACTATTTATTGCACGTAGGCACGCGTCCCATGTTAGCACCCCAGGGGGTATGCATCAGGTTGCGATATTGGCGATAAAAAGAAGGTAATTTGAGAAGACAAAGCAAATTGTTTTCGCCCATCTTGCTTTTTAATACAACGGTTGAGTGGTAATTTGTTATGAAAGGATGTGTTTGATTTTGTTAAGAATTCTTTTCTGTTCGGGAAATTATTTGTAAAAATATTTAAATGTTTGTGATAGAAGGATGTCTTTCGAATATTACTGATTTATTCGCTAAAATGAACATACTTATTTACATTCTCTAGAGTTCTCTGTCGGGGATCACGTTAGTCATGTTCAGAAAGGATAATGTAAAAACTCAAAATTATTTTTAAAGACAAATAACATTTATATGTATATTTTTTCTTTTAAAGTTTGTAAGGATTGAAACTAAAGCTGCATTTTTGTTATTTAAAAATTATTCCTTCCCCTATTTTGTCCCAAATTACAATAACAATCCTTTTAGAAAATTTTTTGGCCAAAGAAAGAAAACAAATGTTTTGATCCCCCATCTCCCCCAATTCCAATTATTTTAATTGTCAATATGAGTATTTTCAAAAAATGTTGCAAATCGAATGTTTGATACTTTGAAATGTCCTCGTATACATCCTATTTTCTATACGTTTTACTTATTTTTAGCTAAGAAATATTTTTCTATTAATGGAATTTTTTTCTTTTTAGATAACTAAATATATTTAATTAATTGCTTGTCAAAAAGAATATTAACATTTAGTTTTAATTAATTACCGCACAAAAAGTATACAAGTTTGAATAAAGTCGATTCATATTTTTTAGCTACAAATAATTAAAAGTGGTACAAAATAGGGTATCAAAGTATCGAATATATGAATTGTTTGTTTGAAAATGATCCGTATTAACTTTTTACCAATCAGTGAAGACAAGTTTTTGTCTGATGTTTCCCTAACAAAAAACAAACCCTCTAAGAACACTTCAGGGCTCCACTTTAGAAACAGCCCTCACTGAGACAAACCCCACTGGAAGCATACATGTGGTAAGCACTCTTCTCTGGAGCAAGCAATAAACAAGTAGAGCTCTTTCGCATGTCACCTGCCGTTTTTGATGGAAGTGAAGTGACATGAGTACCATTTGTTTTAAAGCCGCCCCTCAGCTGTAAAATTGGAGCAGATGGGTCAGGGTTACGACACCCCCCAATCCCCTCTTGTTTTCCTCGAGCGAAATGACTTTTTCAAATGAGAGGGGAGAGACGATCCCATCTTTCTCACCTGCTTTCTTCAGGTGTGCGTTTTCTTGGGGAAATGACTCTCCAGTGGCAAGGTGCAGTTTCAATTAAAAAGAAGCAAAAAACATTTTTCATCAGAGTGAAGATGACAGTTATGCTAGGAAGGAAATTCTGAACTGGAGTAATTGGAGAAGGGAGGCTGTTGAATTCCGTGTAATAAGAGTTTGTGGTCAGTAAATTGCTAAAGCAGGTTTGAGAGAGTGGGCACATAGCTGATGTCATAACGGATGTGAAACTACATGTTCAAGTAGTACAGGTCAATACTTATCATGGCGGAAATACCTTTGCGGTAATGTTACGAATTCGAGGCTTTTGAATGATTTTATTAATTAACATAGCGTTTATGAAAAATAAATACAGTTGATGCCCGATTTTACGAAAACCCGCGGTTTTGCTAGCATCTTACCAGGCCTAACCTAATGTTTTTTATTGAAACAATATTTTTCGATTTTTTGAACTCTGGATTTTATGAATGATGATTCTTATGTCAAATGACCCCCTATTTCCAAATATGACCTCAGTTTCCCCCCTCCACCCCTTCTTTCCAGAGAGTCCCCCCCCCCCCCAATTCAGAGTCATTTTACTAATTCGGAGGGGAAAAGTACATTACGTAACCCGTTAACATAATTCTAAAAGGCAACAGAGGTTCAAAGTTCAAAATCATGTACATGTGTACCAAAAATATAAACTATGGCGGTGTACCCCCCCCCCCCAAAAAAAAAAAAAAAAAAATTCTTTTCTTGTTTTTCTAAAAGACGTTTTAAACCTTTTTTTTTTTTGTGAAAAATCAGAGTATTGAATTTTCTTTTCTTTTTTTTTTGGGGGGGGGGGGTAGGGGGAGGTATACCGCCCTAGTTTATATTTTTGGTACACATGTACATGATTTTGAACTTTGTACCTCTGTTGCCTTTTAGAATTATGTTAACGGGTTACGTAATGTACTTTTCCCCTCCGAATTAGTAAAATGACTCTGAATTGGGGGGGGGACTCTCTGGAAAGAGGGGGTGGAGGGGGGAAACTGAGGTCATATTTGGAAATAGGGGGTCATTTGACATAAGAATCAGCCACAATTTTGTTTTTTTTTGGCTGAAGACCTGCTTTAAAACTCGAGTGCAAAGTGCGATTTTTAAAGCATTATTTTATTTTTTTAAAAAAATTTTACAGCGTGAAAATTTTTTCTGACCCAGGAGCCATAGGAGCGGATCCTATACTCTGGTTCTGCACCGAAAAAAATGTTTTAAAAGTCTTTTTAAAGAAACTAGAATAAAAAGATCGTTTTTGGTGATTTTTCAAATATTTTGGGGGGCCACGCCCCCCCAAGTTCCCAGATTTTTTCTCGGTGCTCATGATTTTAAACTTTGAGTCTCTCTTGACCTTCAAAAAAATTTATTGGTGAATATAAGGCTCCTTTCCCCTCCAAAAAAAATATAATAGCCCTGAAACTAAGGAAAAATGAAAAAAAAGGGGGGGCGTTTAAAAAAAAATTGGGACGTGATGGGGGAAAACGGGGGTCATATTCGGATTCAGGGGGTCATTTTACATAAGAATCAGCCTTCAAAATACCAGAAGCATTTTCAAGGTTTTTTTTTGTCGAACAGTGTAATTAGTTTTATTCATTTAATCGAATAGCATTGTTTTGATAAAGGACATAAGTTTAGGACTGGTAAGTTGCTCGTAAAATCGTATTTGTTAGTAAAATAGAGGTTTCTAAAAACTAATGAAAGCGGTATTTTCACAGCATCAAAAATCTTGGTAATATATTTCTTAGAAAGTTGATATTTTTCCAGAAAATGTTTGGTATCGTGTAACAAAGAAAGCGAAATAATTTTGCATCACTCGATTGTAAAAATAAAACTCTTTTATAAAAATTAGAATTATATCCCTATAATGTTCTCAAATGTATACCATTATTCGTATCTTGATTTTTTTTCTCTAATGTGTACTCACGGATTTTTTTTTTTTACTAAGTATGTTTCCTAAAATAAATTTAGTCTTGTCTACGACAATTCGTGCTGCTATCATTAGGAAACAGTAGACTTCGTAGAACTGTTTGGGATAAGCCAATAGAGAAGCAAAAATTAGAAAGCTCATTTACTTTCACAAGGCAGTAAGTACCTGGCACAACAATAGAAGTCAGAATCTCAGCTTCGAGTTGTAGGTGTGGTTGAAGCAAAAATCCGGAGAGGTGGGGTTCATTATGATGCAATTTCATTTCTTGACCAAAGGCAGAGGGAGGCGTTTTCTAAACTTCTGCAATTTATCACACAGCAAGGGTACACGGAGAACGCTTGAGGCTGGAATCAAGTTAATTCGTTGACTTATATACTGCTCTCATGCAGAAAGTTATGGGAGAAGCTCATGTAATGATTGGGATGATATGCAAATTATTTATTTCTTCATGATATAAAATGATATCAAATAGAATTACCGTTGGAGGTTTTTAAGATGTATGGCAGACTTCAAATCTAATTGAGATGTTTTGGAAAGATATTTCTTTATTTCTTACGTTCACCTTGACCTCATGTTGGATGAACTAATCTTTTAAGTTTGGAATTAATAGATATTTCGGACCAATTTTAGCTATCAAAGTTGATTGTCATTGATTTTATCAATTAGCAATGTGAAATGTTAATCTCCTTAATTTTTTATGTTAGTTTTTCTGTGATTGTAGAGAACAAAAATTATAACTATTTGGTTTAAAAATTTGGAAATTCTTATCCAATTTAAATTTTAGTTGAAAGTACATGAAAAATATAGCTTGTAAAATTTGAGCACAGGTATTTTTAGCAGTACGAATAGGAAAAAAGGTGAATAGCTTCAATTTTTAAGACATGAGAGTAGTTTTAAATAATATATTTAATTGAAATCTTAGAGCTTTTTACAATGTCATTGTTGAAATTAGATTTTATCACAAATTTATTAGATGTCATACTAATCACTAATTTCGAAAACTATCACAAATCAACTTGTGGAGTTTTTTAGCAAAATAATTTTCTTTATCATGTTATATTCGTATCCTTTAAAAACATCTGTTATTTTTTAAAGTGTATGTGCCAGCAAGGTAGACATTTTTTCTCGCCAAAAGTAGATCATTGGATTTTTCACAAACAGTAGGTGAATTATTGGCAAAGTCGTTGAACAGATGTTTCAAATTTTCAGCGAAACCATTGTTCTTCATAGTATTTTTTTTTGTGTCGTTTTTCGAGACCTTGTGCCACGCGACTCGAGCCACGATTTTACGCAGCTGAGCCATCTGTACGGAGTAATCGTGACTAGTACCGAGTCATTACTCTGGCGATTTCCTTTTTGTAGCAGCAACGAATAAGCGCGTTTTATTTTCCGAAAGAGGAGATGTGCCTCACGTTTTCGTCAGTGTTTGAACTAGAACTTCTACAAATAATCCAATTGTTTGCGACTGTATAATTTAATTGGAGCAACGCATGTCCTCAGTTGGGTATTTGCATAACACAATGCTGCCATTCTAAAAAAAGCAGCATCTCCATTTTTTGGCAATTTGTAGTTAATTCGCTTTTTTTGGGTTTAGTATGATATAGCTAACCCGGCGAACTCTGTTCCGCCTTAAAGGCAATAAATAAGAAAATTTTTGAATTTATTAAGTTTTTTATTATTAGAAAATACAAAAAAAAAAAATTAAGTACTTACATTAATCATTCATTATTGTTTCTGTATTTTAGTACATAGGTTGCTCTTCACAAAAGTACCTTGTGTTGCACAACATTTTTTGTTTTATTATCAGGTGCAAAAAGAAACAACACAGATGGTCTTCCGACCCGTAAACATGCCACATGACCATGGGAAAAACGGTGATGTTCTAGATTCAAAACCACAAACTTTTAAGGATTGGCCTTGTGATCGTTAAAGGTCATGACAAATGCAAGACGGATCGGAAATTGAAGTCTTTTAAATTCAAACGGCATATCGGTTGGGATTATCGGGATCCTAGGAATGAGTAATCGTTTTTGACAGCTTATCACATATAAATGTCAAAGGAAGTAACGCGTTTGTTTATAATTTATTTCACGAAAAAAATCAAATAACACTCAACGCACCGCTAACTTACAACCTGTTTACTGCGCACCGGTAGCTGCCAGAACGTGTGCTTTATGTCGCTCAGCCATGCAGGTGTCAAAAAAGGCGTAGTAAAAAGGCTTAGTCAATAAGACAGTTTTTCTATTTATGTAACTGACACACATAAATTATAGCCTATGTCCGTCTCCTGGCTCTAAGCTACCTACCCACCAATTTTTAGCCATATCGGTACAGCCGTTCTTGAGTTATAAGTAGTGTAACTAACACGACTTTCTTTTATATATATAGATATGTATATGCTATCTCCTGCAACGCTAGAAAGCAGTGAGGACTCAAAAATTTTAAGAAACTTTGTTTCTGCGTGGTCACTTACGTAGTCAAGAGCTTAAATGCTCGATTTCTTGAAATTAACCTGCTTTCTTAGCTCGAACGGCAGAATGCTGATAGACATTTATTTGAATATTATAATCGTAAAATTAGTATAAGAAGTAGATGGAAATTTATCATACAATATTCTATGCAAGAGCATTAGAGTTCGTCAATGTGCAATGAAAATTGTGTCGCTATCTAAAATACCTTAAGCATGAAAATGCTCCAGAATTGAATTAAAAAAAATTCAGTCTGAAATCCCTTTAACCTTTTTCTTCAAACAATATTCTGTGTGCCTAACTGCGTTTGATATACTTCCCTGTTTTGAGCAATGAACGTTTAGACCCCTGAAAGAAATGCTTCAAAATTGGGTCTAATTTTTTCCTACTTTAAAGGTTATGTGTCACTGTTACTATTACCTTACTTTTCCCATTTCGAGTGACTTATAAATTTTAAATTTTCGCGAAGTTTTCCATACAAGGAATCCCATTACTTAAAAATACCATGCTACTTATCCTCATAAATTATTCGTTACGGTAGAGTTACTACTTGATCGACTGCTGTAAACGTTTAGAATTATTCAAAACAAAAATGCAGACGATAAAATTTTAAAGCATCAGGAAAACGAAAATGGTATGTGTTTGACCCAGTTCTGTATGAATAGTTGCTGTTTATTTCTTATCGAAAATGCTTTCTTAAATTTTGCTATAAAAACCTGTTATTGTCCTACAAAAGATCAATGTAAATGTTAAACCGTAAAATGTTTGATTTTACGTATATGTAGTTTTTCCATGTTTAACTGTTTGGAACTGTCATTTTATTTCTTTATGGATGAAAACGAAGGGTTATGTGAGGGTTTAAACGATCCCTCTTATTGCCCCCCCCCCCTCCTTTACAGATTCAGATGCTGAGCCAGCTAAGAAAGAGTACCTTTTGAATGTATTATTATATTAAATGGTACAGTAAGATTAAAATAGTTTTTTGTACTTTAGTATCACACGGAAATATAGCTGAACTTTATTATTTGATTTTGCGCATAAAAAAATATGTCAATAAGAAATTATTTTACTTGCTTGAAATATTATTTCCCTTCGTAATTTGTTATCAGTCCTATTAGTATTCTAATACAATTTACTGAAAGTGAGACCTGCTGAAACTAATTAATAAATTTCAAATAGTCTTAAGAGGCAAGGGACAAAAGACTTTGAGATTTCTTTTAATCAGAAATTTGTGGTGTTGGTGATCGATTTACAAGTCTCTGAATCTTAGTGTTGCTTGCCCTGTAGAGAAAATAAGCTAATTTGCATAGAAATAGTTCAGTTATCTTCAGTTTGGAATCGACCAATTCGTCTATTTCATTGGAACATAGAGTAAGTCCGAGTTTGGCTAAAACCTTCGTATTTAATCTCTTCCAATTATCCTTTTTCTTTGCCTTTGACATACACGGTGGATACGCATTTTCTAATACCAACTTCGGAATGTAGTGATTAATTAGCTCGGCTACTAAAGTTGCGTCTGAGAAGTCTCTTGCTAAGTTTCTTTTTCTTCTCGAAAATGGTATGTTATCGAGCCAGACATAAAGCTGATGGCGCAATTCATTGCTCAAACTATTCATGTAGGCTTGGCTCGTTAGTGATACATTTTGGAACCTTCAATCTGTATCAAAAATATAAAATTAAGAATATCTTTAAAAATAGCATTAAATATATATATATATATATATATATATATATTTGAAGAAACAATTAAGTAGTTTAGAATCAAAACTCGTTGTTAAGTCTATTTTTTATGAAAAATATTTTTATTTCAAAAAATATAAGTTTAAAATCCTCTATATGAATAGCTCAAAGGCAACAGATGAAAAACCACTAGATCGGAGCAAAAGTAAATATAAAGTAAGGGTTTAAAAAGTCCATACCCCTGTTGATCGAAAAATTCTGAAGGCGTATCGATGGATTTTGAGAAGGGGACTCAACTGGTTTTGATTCTAAACGACTCAACTATCTTCTTCATCGTATGAAAATGTGAATTATTTTACTATTTTTTTTCTTTACCCCTAGTCGTTTTAATTCCCTGTGCTTCCTTCTAAGTGGGATTTGGATCCAGAAATCGCGCTTTAAGAGATTAGAGCAGTGGCGTACATAGCGCCCGCGCAACCCCCGCGGCGCGAGGGGGCGCAAGAGGTTTGAGGGCGCCCGATCCAGAAAAATAGCACTAAAGGTTACACGGGGAAAATATTTTTTACATTTTAATAGGGGGTGGGGGGCGCACTTACAAATCTTGCTGGGGGGCGCACCTTAGTCTATGTACGCTACTGGATTAGAGCGAGTTAGACAAACCTTGCCGTTCACTTATAGTTCTGTCAAAGAACATAATCTTAGCAATCCCGTTTTAGCGAAATCTGTTACAGCGAAAATCATTTTGGTGAAGAAAGACATTGGTAAGCCTTAAATGATGTAGGAATAATGTCAACATTCATAGGAAAAATTTCGTTACAGTGATATTTGGAATAATTTTGTCGGTCTTTTGGACTTCGTTGGAACGGGATTCGACTATATTTGTGTTTAAATTTTCATTTGAAAAAAAAAAAAAAAAGAAAAAAAAATTGCATTAAAATCGACCTTTGTCCTGAAAAATCCATCGCATTCCTTGAATAAAAATATAGATTTAAACGCAGCATTTATTCATAGTGTTCCCAATGAATATCATGACCAGAAATGCATGTTCCTTCATCATTGAAAAAAAAAAAAAAAGGAAATCTGAGTTCTTTCCGCAGTTGATTGATATCATTCAAACGCACTCTATTTAAAATTTAGCTCTCATTACGAATACAACAATCCCGCTGATGAATTAATTTCATTCGTATGTTTAATTAATCCCATTTAACTTCCTGCTTTGTTGTTGGATCGCATTGTACTATCAGTTACGGACATGGACGGAGCAACGCCGTGCGTGCGTTTGCCTCATGGAAGGTAATATATATTATTGGAACGAGAGCAATCAGTTATGATGTCATTCTCATTACGGCCCGAAAGTGGACAAAGAACAGCGCCTCTTTCAAGAATCAAGAGTTGCTTGACCCTTCATATCAGATACTGCCTCTCTCCGAAAATTGGAAGAAAGAATAACGTCGCACAGTCTCCAAGAACATCAAAATTAGGATGGATGGCTTTTTATTTTCTGAACTCTCATTATCGTTATCTCTCTCATTCCAATTTTTGACCATGTTTTTTTTTATAATTTATTTTGGTTCTCCGTTCCTTATTTAAACTGCATCTGTGTGGTGGGCGTTTGGATAAGATTCATCGAGGTCCAATCGTTGGCGCTTATGATCCAACCCCTCCCTTTTCCGCTCTTCTGTTTTTGATAATAAACGCTGCTGTCACTAAGACGTCGCCAGACAGTCCAGCTCATAGATTTTGCATTGTTGATTTATCGACCTTGTCAATCAGGCATGGAAAATATTATTTTTTTATTTGCTGTTATATTTCACCGCTTGTTTTCTTTTATTAATCCACATGGTTTAAGATGTCGCTAGAAATACAAAAGTTGCAGAGAAATTGAAACGGAAATAGCTTTTGTTGTGACATCAATTCAGATTAAATTCGTAAAGATTTATTTAATGAGAGCTTTTATGCTTTTGTCTTTCATTCTTTTGACTACAAGCATATGAAAAAATCGGAATTTAAAGTTTTTGCCGTCATATCTCCCTCCCCCTTTTAATTATTATTTTTAATGTTATCTATTTATTTTAAATGGGATGTTGTTAGGGTCAATATTTTTTCCCAATGTGTTTATAAAATGTAACCCTTAAAGAGATGATAAAGGTGTAAAGATATTACCTGGTGCGTAATTTCGGATTTTTCCAGCAGGAGGGGAAGGGGATGTACACTCACTGTTAATTTGTCGGAAAACAGCAAAAACTAGCCGCGGACTAGTGTGCAAAAGAGAGCAAGAAAACACGAAAAACCTATTGAATATACATCCAAATAGTTTTAAGATTAATAAACGTCTGTTTTTCCTCACAGCATGACTTTTCGTTATGTAAACTTTTTGCTGAAAATAATGTATGGTAAATTTCTGGTCCGGGTATGGCGATTTTTTTCAGACTGTGGGCAGAATTAATAAATGGTTGACAGAAAACCATGAATCTAAATTAGAAACCATAAATCTAATGACTGCCAGATTTAATAATTTATCGCCGGACCTTAAACTAGGATTCATCCTAATGTATAAACTTCAAATAAATGTAATCTAATTAAAGAAAATATTTGCCTTTTTTACTTACTGTAGCATGAATTTAAAGTTAGTATAAAGCTATGGCATGAATCAAAATGTTTTCTGACGAAATTTTAAATAGTAAACACTGCTAGTGTTGCCACTCCTGTTAAATATAATTTCAATGAATATTTATTTAATAGTCAAGGCTTAATTTCTACCAATAGAAGTACAGGCGCCCCAGAGCACTACCATGCTAGATCGCGTGGTACTGAATAGTCGCCACTACTTATTTTCGTGTGTAAATAGAATGAATTTCGCTGAAAATGTGAAATTTGTGGTTAATTGTGTTAACAAATATGTAGTAAAAAAACTAAAAGCGTTTTTAAACTGATGATTTGGCTCAAGGACAGCCTCAAAAACCTGTATTATTCAAAAGTTTCGAAAACCAAAATTTAAAATTTATGCTTGCAACGATAGAGCTAGAATAATAAAAGCTAATAATAAAAAAGATGCAGACATGAAATAGTCCCAGGTAATAATGCGAATTGCTATTAAAATTGCATCATGTGCTTCCTGTAAAATTAGTTAAATTTGCCTTGTTGCGTCGTTGGTGCAAAAGAAGCAAATTCGCATTTCAATCTCTCACATCATGGAGGTAGGATTATATAGGGTTATCCTTATATCCCCCAAAGCAGAATACTTTTTGATGTTCTGCAACGTAATATCATTTGACCAAAATTGTTCTGCAAGTACTTTAAGCACTGTACAGTACACGTAGAAACATGGCCTTTTCAAAAACCATGATCCTGAAATCAAAATGGTTTCATACAGGATTATGAAAGGAGTATTTGTCTACTCAGTCTTACTGCAAAAGAAAGCCTGAAATCAAAATTCCAGCCACACATTCTTGACAGAAAATGTAAAACCTTTCATTGTGTCTGCTCCTCAAAACGTCGAAGTGCTCTGAATGCTTTCTCACCGCATTAGAAGCAATGTTTTCACTCTCAGCACATGGCCAATAATGAGACCAAGTCTCGGAGGCAAGATGCTTAAGAGGCGTAAAACAGGTGCAGTCAAACATAATTTGCTGCAAATATCTTTTTACTAAACATGTAATTTTGTGCAAAGTCCGCTGATTTTATCCAGCTTGAACTAAATTTAAAGCTCCTGCAAATGTCGCAAAAAAAAATCGACTTTTTGATTTTCTGTCTAATAAGCATAATTTGTTGAAATTTAAATTTTTTTTCCTAATTTAAAGTAATCTGCAGAAATTGTTCTGAATTTCTGCAAAATAGTATCTTTTGTTAGAAAACTGTCGTTTCAGCAGAAATTCCAAATTTCTGCAGAAAATTTTCAGAATTTTCCCTCACATTGAACAGAATTGTTCTGCAATTCAGATATCTGTTCTGCGACGCATGTTCCAAATTTAGCAGTATTCTGCTTTGGGGTTTATATCCATGCTTCATATGGCTTTTACTGTGAAACACAAGTATAATACCTTTTCCCAGAACATATCGTGCCTTTACTATATTTCTCTTTAATCTGCCGCTTTTACAAAGATAAACAAGTCCAGGTATGCCAAGGTTCTTCAATCGGAAGATTCGGCATTTCATTGTGTTTTAGTTACTTTAGGGTAAAATGCCGCTGTTTTCTAATCCCAAAATTTACTGTTCCCCATATAATAGGGTAGTGAAGATGAAGTGTCTGTCTCTGTTGCCGCTTTGGGAAATAATGACGTCCGCCAGTCTCTTCGGCTCAGACTTTATTTCAACCTTCTGTTCAAAGTATCAATTAAGCTCCCCATTCCTCACAGCCTGATGAACCCCGCCATGGAGTCTATTCTGAGCCTTATGGGCAACGTTCAGCACTTTTCCTTCCTGAGGGGAATTCAACCAGGGGGAGGAATCCTTTGTCCATCCATTTTTCGGACGTGCCAAAGCGAGATCTCTATTTGGGGTTGGAAAAAAAGAAGGATTGCTACCATCTGTTCCAAGAATCACACTTCGGAGTCCTTTGTCTCTAAGCCCCGGAGGGGTGTTTCGAACGCACTCCCTTGTCGAGCTGAGTCCACAATAGATCACTCGCCCCCGTTGACAACTTTCTTAGTGGTGTCGTATGGCATTTCTTTGCTGCCGGAGAGGGGTCCCTTGGAATGCGAAAAAGGAGACGTGAAAGATAGAAACATTGGCGCCGTGAGGGGGTGGTGGCTGGTAATGGATCCTGCTGGGGCAAGCATGGAAAAGGCGGGAAAAATGCAGCGGGGTTAGGTACCCCCTAATGAGATAGTGTACTCGTGGGGACTTATTCTAGAATGGTGGCAGCTGCGCATGTGGATGTGTTGTATGTCCCACATTCAGAACTTCTCAAACGTTCATTTCAATGGCGAGCTGCGCCTAGGATTTCTTTCTCGGGTTTAGTTTTATTTTTGGAGGAAGAGAAGGACGAATTTAGCAGCTGCTGGGACTCAAACTAAAATGTATCTCTGTGTTCCCCATAGCATTTTTTCGCAGGAATTCTGCTAAGAGAATGTGCGAACTATTACGGCATATTTTGTTACGTGTGATGTTTGTCATTACCTATAAATATGGACTCTCAAGGATTGTGACGTACTTTTGTTTCCCTTTTCTTCTTTTCAAAAATCTTACAAAACAAATTCTATTCCCACTTTTGTGTACATTTGCTGGACGCACCGTAGGATACCATGAAGTGAAGTATTTCATATTTCGTTCGGGTATCACATTATAACTTTTCATTGAGGATTCCGATTTAATCATTTTTTCAAATTCTTTTAATTGATATTGTATTGCAACGGATACCATAATGTTTCAACTACTGGAGTAAAGTGATTCAAGATCTCTCTCATTCTTAAACCTTTTTGAATATGCAATATACCGCCAACTCGGCTATTTCGATCCATGGACTGCAGTTTCGTGCTTATTATGTACTCATCAGCATGGAATACGAAACTAGCCGAGTTGGAGGCAAAAATCTTCTTATAAAGCAAAGAGAGCCGAAAAAAACCGGTAGCTAATGTGATTGCATGTTCCTGCCTTAGCTCTTGCTTAGGGGCGGTTACTCCCTGTTTGAATGTTTGCCATATTTCGTGTTGACATCACTCTGGCGTCTGACCAATAAACTGACATTTCTATTGCTTGTTGAAATTTCGTTCATATCGTAGCAGAAGAAACAAAGCCTCAGTGTATGCGTTTATGTAGACGAGAAGACTTCCAAACAACATTTTGATTTTCTCTAAATTTTAGATAAATGAGTTTTATATTTTTCAACTTCTGAATAATCCAAAGGATTCCTGCCGCCCTCTAAATTAATCTATAATATTTGTGTAAAAAATAAAGAGAGGTAGAGAAAATGCGCATCCTTTTTTATGTGATTTGCTCAAATTTAGTCATAACCTGCAACAGCGCTATCTTTGGAATTTTACGGATAGTTTCAAACAGATCTTCTAACGTTCGTTCTTCTATAAATACTAATTTTCTCTAACATAGCCACTATCTCAGAATCTTTGTCACTATTAATGGCCTATCATGTTAGGAAGCCAGAAAAAGCACCATGTTTCATAATGTAATCGCATTAGACCGTAACCTTACGTACCAAAGGTTGATTTGTTCCAAAGAATAGCCTAAAGCTCAGGTTGGCATAGAATCCATGTTTTAGGTGCTCCTTCCCTTCATTCCAAGCTAAAGTTGAGGTCTCCGGGTCGGGTCAGCTGCGAAATTCCCGTTCCTTCCGCGTCAAATAAAAATGGCGACCAGAGGTCATCTCTTTATACCATCCTTTCAACGTCAATTTAGAGATGAGCATCACGTTCTGGGGATCATAGATTCAGCTAATATACTGTTCGATTAGCGTTTAATAATCAGATTTTTTTTTCTTGTGGCATCAGTAAACCTTGTTTCGTCGTTGAATATAAATTCTTACCGTTTGCCATCAAGTGTTTCGCTTAATAGGAAATTTAAGCAGTTCAGATGTTTTATTTTCTTGATTAGACTACGATTCGTGGTTTTAATGTTCTGTTGTAATTTTGTGATGAGTCAATTTTGAGATGAACATGTTCATTACGTTTCAGGGATCGTAAATTCAGCTCATATGCAGTTCGATTAGCGTTTTAATTCTCAGATTTGTTTTCCTTGTTCAGTGCTTAATTCATCTTTAAATAATTTCTTAATCGTTTGTCATTAAGTGTTCGTCTAATAGGATATTCTAAGGTCCCTATATAGACTAGGCTCCTATATAGCAGCTCTAGGATATTTAAGAGGTTCTAGTATATTTCGTTTGCTTAATTTGGCAACAATTTGTTGCTTTAATCTTCTGTTGTAATTTTACGTCGATTTCGTGATGAGTCTCAACGTTAATTTTTAGAAGAGCATCACGTTTCGGGGATCATAATTTCAACCGATATACAGTTTGATTAGAGTCTATTTATTCGCCCCCCCCCTTTCCTAAATTCAACATTCTTAGGCTTGTTAAATTGCAATTCCAGCAATCCTAAATAAAAGTTATTATTTTCGATCTGTTTAGGGGATACACTCACGCATTTTTTCCTTCAAACTAAGTAAAATAAATTTAATTCTATATCCCTTCGAGCATCCTAAATGTTGAATGTACTAAATCTATTAGAAAAAATGTTTTAAGAAACTAGTTAGACAAAGATAAATGAGTTATGACGAACCCAATACCATTTTCTAAAATCATTTTAGAACATGAAAAAGTACAGAATATTATGTTAAAGTTTAAAAATGCCTTTCAAATATCACCCCCCCCCCCATTTTTTTTTGGTTTATTGAGTTAAAATTCTGCTATTTACTGTTCTCTTTAATTAAACACTAAACCGCTGGACGCGAATGCATGAATGAAAATTCTAACTTGGTACCAGGGAGGACTTTTTAACTCAATTCTTTTGTGAACATTGCGTGGTACCGCATTGAGGGCCAATTATTGTATTGATAACAAGTCAAAAGTATTGTTTTGTGATATGCTCTAATTTAGCCAAGAGGAAAACAATTTCGATTCAATTAAATTCGAACAACATTTCTCATTCACATTCTATTCTTGCTCAATTAAGTATTAAAATTCCATCTGACGTGAAATCAGCTTTTCTGTAACTGCATAATTAGATGTTCGCTTGACCCAAATTTCGTTCAATAACAGACGTTTATTTTATTATTACAATGTAAATATAATATTAATAGAATATTTGATACGCAAGCTTTTTTACTTTTTAAATGTATTCTTCCAGAGCATTAATCCCCACGAAGAAGATTCTAAAGTTTTGAAACCCTTTTTTTAATGTAACCTTTTAAAACTGTTGTTTAATTTATTTATTTAATGTTATTGAATGCTTTTAATTTGCATATTATTTTATTCAGATTTGTTCCAAGATAAACAAAATGTGTATATATAGACTGATCTTCCGTGGTTGCGAACTTTACCTTTCATTTTTTAAAGAAACCAAGCCATTTAACCTTACGATAACGTTTTGAAATGAAAGAATGTTTTTGTATGCAGTTATCAAATGGAATACAGAACCCGTTTATTTATATGAAAATCTAATAAAAATTATTATTATTTTATATCGATACTTGTTTTTCATGTTGACTTCTTGATATTTTATGCGATAATTTTAAAAACAATTCTTGTAGAAATGTATCCGCATTAAACATTTGAGCCAGACAATTGATTAATGATAAAATAATAATCTGAATTAAATATTTATCCACTATTACATCTTTTATAAATATCTTCAAAAAAATTATCTTTTTTTTCTTATGTTTTTGAATAATTTCATTAAATTTTTCTTAGCTTTACAAACTGTTTGAATATACCAACAGTTTTATACTTATAAAAATAATTTAATGGCTAAATTAACCGTAAAGTTATTTTTTATTTAAAGTGCATGATTGTAAAACCTTTAAAACGTTAAAAAAAAATAATAATAAAATAAACAAATTCATTTCTTGAAAATTGTAACAATGTCCCAAATTCGAAACGTCTTCGTATTTTAATGAAGCTAAAAATGCCGAGCAATGGACTGTTATACGATCACCCATCCGAGGATTTTTAAACGGTCTGGTAATCAGACAAAAAAGGAAACATGACAAATTCACCGACGCGGAGGGAATTAAAAAACATGATAAGCGGAAGGCAAGTGCCTCAAATTTGCCCGTTGAGATACTGAGAGCGTGTGAATTTCCTCCTAATAACGGTTAGCGCATCTTATGCATCGTGGGATTTATCCCCAGCTATTTCAAACATCTTGATTCATACTCTGCTGCACTGCATTCGATGAATGAAATAGCGTAATATTTGGAGAGGAAAGTACGGATCACAAAATTCTGTAACATATTAGTTAATCTTTCTGCGGTGTAGAAGTAATTAGTCTGAATAGTGTTAACAAACAGAAACACATTCAGATCCTCGTTGACTTTGTACACTCCAGTGAGCGTTGAGTTGAAATTTAGAACGCAAACGATAGTATAAGTTTATGCAAAAATTATATTCTTTTCCCTCCCCTCCTAAATGTTTAAATATCATTTTGCAAACACATTTGAACTTAGATGCCTCCCGTTATTGTTAGTCTATTTTTTTAACCTTGTAAAAGTGTGTTTCTCTCCTTCCGTAAATGGCCCGTGACTTTGATTTCATGTTGATGTTGACCGGAACATTTCGCCTGCAGTATTCGTGACTAGAAACTGCGATAACCTTCTAACCGATCTGGGCTCTTTGGTGCCGAGGCTGTGTTGTTTCTCGCTTTTTAACTAGAAAATCTTTTAAGTTTTTACGCGAAATAGGCTATTATTATGTACATTAATTTAATATGAAACTTGTTTTTGCCACCTGCCAAGATATAAATTATTTCTTTGTCACAGACTTCACATTTTTTCAAGTATGGTCTTCACTGAGAAAACATTTGTTTTAGAAATAAAGTGGAGGTTTATGATGAAAAGTATGCGTTTGGTTTCCCTTTGGTAAATTTTTGAAACAAATACATTTTTTTGATTTAAATCGGATTTTTTTATTTTTAAAAAAAAATTAGAAACTTCAGTTATTAATTAATTTTTATTTATGAACAACTTACCTTGAAGTTTTTAAAAATACAAAAACACCTTTGAAGTAAAGCTTCACTAGAAAGAAACCCAGAAAAAAGTGTTAAGAGCTAATCTGAAAATAATCCTGTCTACTAGCTAGGATAAAAATCAAATGCAAATGGGCAGGAAGCTCAACCCAATCCTCACTTCATTCAGCCCCCCCCCCCTCTTTATTTTGCTTTTGTTTTGTAAAGCTGGAATATGTTCCATTTCAGCCACTAATAAAGACTGCCCCCCCCCCCCCCAGTTGCTAATGCAAGGCATAGAAAATTAATCTTCTGTTTGGTTGTTTTTGTTTTTTCTTTTCACTGAAAGTATATCACACACATTCTATCATGTCCCACCCCCCTCAATTCACTCTTTGCAACACCTGCCCTGCACCTGTATGTATTTTCTTTATTTCACATATTAGACAACAAATAGCACTATTTGTACATACATAATATTTGGACTGCAACCTTCCAGCATCTGTGAAGGGGGAATGAGTAGGATTACTTTTCTATTTATTAGATAGAAATCAAAGCTCTAAAAGAAAATGGTAAAAATAATGAAATTGGGATTGTCCAAGAGAATTTTTTAAACATTAAAATAAAAAGTGATTTAAATCAATGATTTTTAAAAAAAAATCAATTGATTTAAATCGCGATTTAAATCACTGATTTAAATCAATTGATTTAAATCATTGACACCCTAATTTTAATAGAAGTGTTTTCCTAACAACTATTAAATTTTCACCTGTTTGAACATGCATTTTAAACGATAATAATTAATATGCAAGTAACTATTGTAGTATTCTATTTTGTGTCAGAAGACAATAAATGAATGGTTAAGTTATGCGTTCTTTTTCCATGCCCTAAACTTGAATTAATAAACAGTCCTACTGTGCTTCTATCGTTTTTTTTCATCAAAATTTTTGTAATGAAATTGATGCTATGGTCTTATTTTTTTTTTTTTTTTTAATTTTTTTCTAAATCGAAACTAAAAATTGGAACCATGCGGACTTTTCAAGATGCGAGCTTATTATCTTTCTGAAAAACTATCATTAATTGTTAAATGATTAAATTGCTTGTATTTTCTTTTAAACTATTCAAAATCCAGTAATGATCAATTTATTTGCAATAAACTTGGTAGTTTTCCTTAACTTAAATATTGAATTTACG
Source organism: Uloborus plumipes (assembly GCA_038373865.1). Taxonomy (NCBI): domain Eukaryota; kingdom Metazoa; phylum Arthropoda; class Arachnida; order Araneae; family Uloboridae; genus Uloborus; species Uloborus plumipes. The sequence goes on from JAXGGA010000605.1 coordinate 89,180, forward strand.
AGATCAATGGTTCATTAATTGATAAAAATTTGCTTGAGTATCTTACGTAGATTAACTTTGTGTGTTGTAAACATGAAAAAAGAAGGAACGACCATTTTCGAACGTAGTGTAATGATCACTGTCCATTTGTGATTTGCTATATAAGAATACTTTTTTTTAAATAATTTATGTGCAAATTATCTTTGAGTTTTGCCATTTTTATATTTTTGAGTGATTCGCAAAATGAAATATTTCCATCGTGCTCCTACGCCAATAAAAAAAACCCCACGTGCATTAGTATCTAAAACTTTTTTTCAAAAAAAATGGGAATAATTAAAAAAAGGCAAAAAAGATGAATACTTCTCTCTCAGAAACATCTTTTTAGCCTACTTTCCCGTTAAAAATAAAAGAAAGACGAAAAAAGTATTAAAAGTAGCTTAATGCATCTAAAAATGTCGCCAAGTCCAAAAAATATCGCCAAGTTAAAAAAATATCGCCAAGTCCAAAAAATATCGCCAAGTTAAAAAAATAAAAGGTAAAATGAATATCGAAAAATTAAAAACTTGAAAGTAGGGTATTGAGATGGGGAATTTGTGTCGGTCGGTCGGTCTGTCTGTCTGTCCCCCCCTAATACCTAACTTTTGAATGAACATTCCGATTTGGACAAACTTTTTTTTGTTGGAAAGATTTCGGCGAGTACAGCTCATTCCCATATTTGATTTTTCGATTTGAACAATTTTTGGTTCAACTTTGAACCGTTCAAACAACCTGTCCCGCGATGCTAACTTTTGAATGAACAGTCCGATTTGAACAAACTTTTTTTTGTTCGAAAGATCTTTTGAAGGATACTTCATTCCCGTATCTACATTTTCGATTTGAACAATGTTTCGTTCAACATTGAACCGTTCAAGCAAGTTGTCACCCCTAATAACTTTTGAATGAACAGTCCGATTTAAACAAACTTTTTTTTTGTTCGAAGCATTTCGGCAAGGATACTTTATTACCGTATTTAAATTTTCAATTTGAACATTTTTGGTTCAACATTGAACCGTTCAAGCAACCTTTCCCCACCTAATAACTTTTGAGTGAACCGTCCGAATGGAATAAACTTTTTTTTGTTCGAAAGATCTCGGCGAGTACAGCTCATTCCCATATTTGATTTTTCGATTTGAACAATTTTTGGTTCAACTTTGAACCGTTCAAACAACCTGTCCCGCGATACTAACTTTTGAGTGAACAATCCGATTTGAACAAACTTTTTTTTGTTCGAAATATCTCATCAAGGATACTTCATTACCCGTATTTACATTTTCCAATTTGAACAATTTTTCGTTCAACATTGAACCGTTCAAGCAACCTTTCCCCACCTAATAACTTTTGAGTGAACCGTCCGAATGGAATAAACTTTTTTTTGTTTGAAAGGATTTGGGAAGGGTTTTCCATACATTCCCAAATTTCGCTTTTTGATTTAAACCATTTTTCGTTCAATAGTGAACCGTTCAAGAAAAAAAATTAACATTAGCGTCTACGGGGAATTTAAGTTGAATGTTGATCCTGAACTTAAAGTCGGATTTCCTTCAAACTAACTTTGTAAGAAAATGGTTTTGATAAATAATGTTTGTAAAGTACTTTTCTGAGTAATCTTCTGTGAGGACTCTGATTCCAACTCCGACTCACCGAACATGGCGGAAATGCAGGCTCAGAAAAAAAAATGACTGAACGTGCAGACGATTTTTTGTCTATTTATTCATTTGTTTTACTTTATTTATTATTATTATTATTATTATTTTTTTTTTTTTTGCAGACGATATTTTTTGTAACATAAATTTTTCATTCACGGGAACATTTTATTCTTTATTTATATTTAACAACTGGCAACGGATTAAAAGTGAAATTCCAGACATTTTATTAACGGACGAGTTTTTTTTTTTTTCTTTTTTTTTCTTTCTTTGATAAAATGTGTTTTGATGATCTTTGTACTTTTATATATTTTTTTTTAATTATTTTTATTATTATTATTATTTTTTTTTTTCTTTGAAAACGATGGAGGATTTTTTCTACGGAGGAACTGTAATAGTTACACTCTTTAAAAGGTGCGACAAAACTTTATTTATTCGTTAATTACTTTTTACGTGTCTATTTCATCTGATGAGAGGGGTATATTTTGCTTTTCGAAATCAGCTCTAAGTGCTAAAAAGGTATGTTTGACATAATTTTCAGTCCAAGGGCGGATCCAGCTTCTGGCTAAGGAGGGGGTCATTTTCGGAAAGGGGGGGGGGGTCAAAGTGCAATTTTTGGGCAAAAATGGGGGGTTATGACAATTGTTTTGTAATATAAGTACCAAAAATGCAATTTTTTGCTATATTTTGTCGGTTAAGGGGGGGTCATGACCCCCATGACCCCCTCTCTGGATCCGCGCCTGTTTCAGTCTCAGATAATGAAGAGAGTAATGATCAGATGCGAGAATGCCGATGTCGATGTACGGGAAAGTAGGCTCGTTTAGTTCTTGACAGAACTTTTTGTTCTATCTTGCTTTTAAGTGTTTTATGCATTTGTATCTGCATCAAGTACTTACACTTTTTGGTAGTATTAAGAACTAAGTACATTTATTATATCGTATACTTTTGATCTTTCAAAACCTTTTTATAAAAATGGATACTTTTCTCTGATTACCAAATCGTGATGTCTAATTAATTTGCGTTCCTAAAAACTTTCAAATATTCAACCTGGCGCCAGGGGTGCCCATCCACCCCAAGCTCAATGGCGCAAATCCCCCCCCCCCCCATTTTTCTCAACCCTTTTGTACTATTTATTTTTTTATTTCAACCTCTCTTTTGTTTTATTTTTTTAAAGGATATTTATTTGTTTTAAAAATATTATTTATTTATTTAAAATATTATTATTTTTATTATTAATTTTTTAGAAGTACTGATTATGCGCAGAATAGAATAGATTTTTTCCCTCTTCCAGACATACCAAGTACACACACAAACACAAAATAAAAAAATAAATAAAATAATAACAGAGAAATAATTTAAATAAGAAAATAAATTCATGAATAATTTTTATTTAAAAAAATTATTTAAAATTAAAAAATAAATGATTAGATAATTTTAATAAATAAATTAGTTTTAAAAAATCCCCCCCCCCCTCAAAAAAAGTTTGGCTCAACTTGGCGCCATAATCCCCCCCCCCTCCTGTGGGCACACCTGCCTGGCGCTAAATAGCGTTAATTTAAAGCGAGAAATATCCGTGCTCCTTGCATGCATAATATTCGCATGTGACCGCCGCAATTAACAATTTGAAGAAATAAAAAGTCCATTTAAAGTCAATGACCCATGAGCAGTTGGTGAAAAGAGCCAGTTCATTGTCGGAGACCAAACAGGTTCGTTTGGCCTGCGGACCTTTTCAACCCGACTCATTTGTTCATTTGGCTATTGCCAGATTCATTTTATTTGTTTCGTCTTGAATCGCCTGCTGAATAATATGGCTCGCGTAGAGCCAGTTAAAATCGTGATTAAAAAGCAAATAAATCTCTTAAATTTTTTCTTCATTTTGCAAAACTTTTTTGATAGTTTAAATCTTTCTATCTTTTTTTCGGTGGGTAGTTGCTTCATCGATCGTGCGCTCGCGTAATTTCTATGATCAAGATAGCTGAATATTATTTCAGAATTTTTTTAAAAAGGGAACGGGAAAGATAAATATCTCGAATGATTTCAACATCTTTGTGTGTTCACTTATGGATTGTGGCGCAAATCTTTATGAAAGTGCTATTCTTACAGAACTTATCTTGTGGAAAGTTACTTTAGTATACAGAATCGTGCTTATATGTCATATGTCAACAATTTGAACACATACACAAACTGCGCATTATTTAAAGTCTAAACTTTGCATAGAAAACCAAACATAAAAAAAAAGAATAATTACTTTTACATATAATTCTTAATATATTTTTATCGATTTTGTTAACGGTTCAAAGCTGTTAAAATATAAAACGTTTTTTGATTTAAAACGTCACTCAAAAAACGTTTTCCGAAGTTAAATTATCATTATGAAAAAAAAAAAAAAAATCAATGTAAGTAGCATTGTTATTATAAGTAAGTTTAATATATCGTCGCCACCATGCTAAACTAACGAATGTGAAAATAGGCACTTTTCAGAAGAGCCAAAACACTGCATATAACTTATTCCCACCTGACGTGTTTGGTTATTTTCAATTTTTAAACTTTTATAGATATCTTTAAGAGTAAAACTATCGTTCGAAGGTATCATTTTAATTTTAATTATTTGTAAAATTTGAACTTGAAAAACGAATTTACAAAAAGCGATTTTTCACATTCGTTAGTTTAGCATGGTGCCGACGATATATATACGAACTTCTTTCATAACAAGCGCGAGTACCAACTCTTTCTTCTCTTTTCTTCTGGATGGGGAGGGGGGGAGGAGGTGTTTCATACAGTGAAAAACATGTATGTAAGACGAGGTAAATAATAATACAAATAATACAAAAGTATTTTGAGGAAGTGTAAAACCCCAACCTGTTTATTAGAGTTTGTAGTGGTGAATACAGCAATGTTTTCTAAATTGCTAGCATATTACATTTCATTTGCGATATTGATAATTTTATAGAGATCATTTAAAAGAGGTATTTTCTTTTTCTTTGAATAAAACGCTTTGACTTAGGAGGAACAAAAGTAAAAAATTTATAATTATAATTGCATATAAGCTGTTAGCTCTTGTTCATGGGTTGCGCATATAGATTAAAGTTCTTTTTTATAGTTGGAATTAAAAAAAATCATAAATAAATCATTATTTTAAATAACGTATAAAGTATTTGTAAAATTATTCTTTATTTTATGTATGAATATAGTTCAGTTTAGATATCTTGAGGTGAAAAATCAATGAATAAGTCAAAACAATACTCTCAATATTATATGAATTATAAGATTGAACTTTTTTCCTATTTTCTTTTTGAGAGTATATGTTACTGAATAAGATAGGATTAAAATTTTTCTTGTTCCACACTGTAGCATTTTAATTTCATGGCTCCTCGACACCTAATTCTTTTTTCCCTTTTACGTTTATCAATTAAACCTTAAATGAAATATTTTAGTTTTTTGAATAAAAGCAATACATATTTTATTATACTATAGTTGAGATGCTTTCAATCTTGCCGAAGTTTGCCAGTTGTGATGAAAATATTTGTCACGCTATTCAATCCAATGGATAGATGTTCCACGCCAATGGGTTGTTTTTTCGTAAATCCATCTACAACTTTTTTTTAAAAAACTCGGATTTGTCCTCTTCCTCTGTTATTTCCTGATTCGTGTTCCAAACCATTTATTTTATTTTATTTTTACATTTAAATCTGTAATTGTAATATTCGTCAATGATTTTAAGTACTATTACTTGTCAGGAAATTTCTTTTGAATTACATTTCATTATTATATTTTTTTTCTTATCAATATATTCTTCTCCATTTATTCAACTACTGAAACTTTTCCATTCGTGACAGTAAATTTTATGTGCAGTCAGCTTTAGTGGGGCAACATTTCGAAATTTGTATTGGATATTCGTAACTGTTCATAGAATTTTAGAAAATTAAATAAATTTTCTTTATCAGAAGGAATTGATTCATTTTTAGTGACAAATTAATTTTTAAATATTTAATTTCTATTTTTACGGCTTGTGGCTCTGTATGCTGGGCAAAAAAACGATTTTTTTTTTGAATTATTCTTAGAATAACATCTTACAGATAAATTAAAATATAGTCTTCTGTAATGAGTCTTTGTATCCTATTTATCTGTCAAGTATAGTTTTAAAAGTTCTCTTCAAACTAAAGATAGGCATCTAATTCTGTCTTTTTAATTTCAAAATTATGATTTGGAGAATTTTTATTTTGTAAGAAAAAGCATTTTGCATCAAATTCTTCCTCCGCAGGTAACGTACGAAAAAAATGCTTAATTTTTGTTGCTTAAAAGCATCTTTGCTCATTTCTTCAGAAACTATCATGTTGTTCTTATGTGTTTGATTCTAGATTTGTTTAATTTTCAAATTTTTAATGTGAGACCAATAAAAGTGTTTGTCGTTTTTTGTTTCTTCTTCTCATTTTTCAGGCATTGATAATCCTTTCTATCCATTCAACAATGCAACGATTTTTCTTTTAATTTTTCAGTAACCAATTAATAAATTTTATATCAAAGCCGGCCTTAGGACCTTTTCGATCAGTAAGGGCCCTGCTCCACATCAGCAGAAAACGCGACAGACCGGAGGCAGAAACCGAAAATCCGAGTACTTTCCATAGGAATAACCATTTAATCCATTTTACGTTTCTGCTTTATTTCTCTGCTTTACGTCAATGTGGAGCAGGGTCCTAAGAAAACTCAAAAACATAGCTTTGGAAATATTACAACTTTTTTACTTTTCCTTTTCTCAAATTATTCGTTAGTGATTGTTGCAGCTCAATAATTTTATTTTTTTTTCAAATTAACCTAATTAAAAACTCACAGAACTGTGCTTAATGTGAATTTTTCTTTTATTAAATTTGCGACTCGGCTAGCTATCTCGAATTTTACATGGCTCATTTGACGAAGTGGTGTAGTCAGTTTTATTACTTTGTTACGTCAATTTTTCAATAAGTTCTCTGTTAAGATGTTTTACTTTTCTATATCCAGTTATCTTTCAGAAATAAGCCCTGAAAATCTTTTAATAGATTTCATTTATTTATGTAGGATTTTTTCATTCATTTTTCTTAATAATAAATTAGCTCGAAACGAAAGCTTCAGATGTATTTTAATATAATTAAGTGATAATGTAAACGTGCATACAGAATTACAGGATTATGTATCTCAATTGTTTTTGGAAAAGGTTAACATTATTTTGTATCACGGTTGAAACACACACAACTGCTTGCAATCGAACCCACCGTATTTCGTTCGGAATTCAAAATTCGAAACTGAAGCAAACCGGATTTCCTGTAAAAATTATAATTATGTGATAATGAACGAAACAAAGGAGAATAATAAATTACTTTAAATCATTCTTTGCGCAAAAGTGGATAATAATTACTGAAAAAATACGAATCGCGTTAAAAAAAGAATTGCGCCTTTAACTAGGATCCTATCCAAATCCGAAAGAAGCATTTCGTTCCAAACGAGCATTAAAATAGAGAATAAAATAATAAGCAAAACATAATTGAGTGCAGAAGATTAAAAGAAAAAAAAAAAAGAAAGGAGGGAAGAAAATAATAATAAAAACTGTGGAAACCTTTCTGAGGTACGTTTGGCCCCGAGTTAAGAGGCCCGGTTAATGGATCTTGAGTCCGGTTTTGGAACCAGTCTGACGGGCCTTAAAAAACCCGTTGCGGCAACTCGGGCGTGGTCCCGGGGCCTTAATTGCGGCGCTGCCCGGCTCAGGAATAAATAGGGGGCCGACTCGGCGGTGCTGGCTGGTGTTTACAGGTTAAGGTTGCGGCTTTCTTGGAGGGAGAGCCTTCCGCGGTATTTTCCACTTCCTCTTTTTCCCCTAGTTTCACAAAAGTATTTTAGTTTTTAAATTGAGTTTTGTGTGTGACGTTTCATAGAGTCAGACATGCGATTTTTCAGTATTTTTACTGAATTCAGTATTTTTTGAAATAGCATAATACTGAGTGCAGAACAAAAAGAGTGGGCATCACTAGTCAAATTTAAAATCTACCAATTAATTTCATGCATCTAATTAAAATAGTTGGCAAAATAGAACCAAAAGCCCATGCTTGAACTTGCAGGTGTATAGTATAATATATCAACAATTTTGTATTTGCTCACACAGCGACGTAATTTCAATATTTTTCATTCTATTTGAGTTACATGTCTGATTAGCGACAGTGTCATTAATTTTTAGCGGTGGATTGGAAAAAAAGCTTGTGATTTGAACCAATAACACACAGGACCTGATTACTGAACAGGTCAACTAGGACATGGCCTGACCCCCACTTTTTAGGGGCCTCAAATGGCTTCTGTTTTAATCAATGGCGAAAATTTTAAGGTTTGACTACGAGGAGAGGGAAGGGGGTTAACGATACCTTAACAACCGAGCGCTGAAAACAGAGGGCAACGGTCATTTTGGTGCCCGAGTATTTGGAGTCGATTTCGTATGAATTTGGTGCCCTGAATTCAAATATCACATTAGTTTTTGCCTAAGAGCTCAAATTGCTAAAATATAACATTTTATCGAAATACATGGGTTTAAGTTACGGCCGTAGATCAAGCAAGCACAAAAAATGGTTATTTAATTAGTATTATATGTACATGTATTTAGAGCCTAATTGCCCAAAAGGCCAACTACTAAACACTAGTTCAGGGGCTGTACAAAATGGACAATTTTTTGGGCGAAAAACTAATTTCATGTTTCGATTAAGCGCTCCAAATAATTAAAGCTGTTCTAAAACTCAGGGCCCAAAGAAAAAAAAAAAACTTAGTTGCCCTGTGTAATCAACGTGAGCAGAGCGCAAATCGTTGAGAGAGAAAAAAATACTGTCTCAAGGCTGTATGGAGGAGCCCTTAATCATTTATTAGTGCAAAAACGCTCAACGCGCACAACAGCAAGTCGTGAGTAAACTTTGAGCACATTTTTTTTTTTTACAAATTTTTCAATTAAAAAACCTTGTTTTTTCTGGGTTAGACAAAAATATGTCAAATTCAAAAAATCCTTCGATGCGGACAAATTAGTTAAATTGAAAGTACAAGTATAATATTTTATGGTTGTTTCAATTATTATTATTATTATTATTATTATTATATGGAGATGTGTTACTACAAAAAGCGAAGGTTAAAAAAAAATTACTCTCGGATTATCATGAGTTTACTGTACACTCTTTTAATCTCGGAAAAATGTACTAATATTTTCTTCTTCTCACTTGCTTAGTATAAAGTATTAATATTTTTCTCGATTTTAATTCAACAGAATGGTGCTTATATCTTCTGTTTAAAATTTCCGCTTATTTCCCACTCCTCAGACTCGTAGAAATGTATTAAAACAGGGAAATCCGGTTATAACGAACTTCGCGGGATGTCCTATTCCAGATTTGTAAAATATACACAGTGGCGCTTATATGAAAAGAGAAATAAGGAAACATAAAAATTACGGATACAGTCGACACTCGATATAACGACCGTCTCCGTCCTAAAGAAAACGGTCTTTATAACGAGTGGTCGCTATAAGAGGCAGAACATAGAGTACATTGGGATACAGTTGGGGGTTTTCTCACCGGTCGTTATATTAGGATGGTCTTTATAAAGTGTGGTCGTTGTAACGAGCGTCGACTGTATTTATTTTAAAGCCATGGCTTGCAAGTCATGGTTTTTAACTTATTTATCGCATTGAACATAATTTTCGCTTTAAAGAAGTTCCTAGTAACGAAGCATGTAAAAAGACCTAATTGAATCTTCTCCTTTTCGTGACTCTTGAGCAACCCCTCAAGAAGATTTATGTCATAGAGAAATAGTGTATCTTTCAGAATATTATCTTTTTTCTTTCTTTCTTAATTCCCTTTGGATAAGAGTCAATTTGACATCGCCACTGGCGAGCGATGAACTTGATTGGATGAAGGAAGAGAGCAGGGGGGGGGGGGGCAGAAAATCGTGACCAACATACTCCGCTCAATTCGTTATCTTGCACAGGCAAAGGTAGTTGTTCTTTTTCCAGATTTTTTTTTGTTTCATGTTTTATTTTCCCTAAGTATGATATTATACAGCGTGCAAATATGAGTATTCTAGCAGAAAGGTGTTGATTTTTTTCCCCCGTCCTTCTTTGCACCAGTCATTAGGCGCTTTATGCTCCATGCGATTTTCGATTTCAAACTGATGTAATCATTCCTTTTCGTTCTTTTTCGGTCCTTTAAACGTTTTTTAACGGTGCCGATGTGGAATTTTTCGCTCTCTGGAACTGTTAGTTTTTTTTTTTGTTTTTGGTTTGTTTAGGTTTTTCTGAAGTGAAGCACATAACAGGAAAAGTGGAAGAAAAAAAAATCTGTGTGTGGGAACATCTCTTCTTCATGTAACTTTCTCTCTCACGTTGTATTCAAGTACTCCAAGACCAAGAAAGAGAGCGGCATGCACATAAACACCTGCCAACAAAAAATAAATACAAATAAATAAATAAATACATAAATAGAAAATGAGAATGAAAAGAAATATAAAGGAAAGAATATATCCATAAACAAATTAAAAAAAAGTTGCGATAAAGAAATTATAAAATATTAAACATGCAGAATATTTTATCTAATTTTAGCCTGAAATTTCTAAAGTTTCGTTGAAACGCTCGCTCCATACTTGCTTTTACAAACACACACACACACAATCATTTTTGAGTGAAGTATTTGAATGAATTTTTTTTATAATCTTAAATTTTAGTTCTATTATGTTTGAGAGGCGTTGCAAGTTTTATCGATCTGCAGCTTCCTGAGGAAAAAGCCTAAGCATGTTACTTATTGAGTGATTACACCGTCAAATAACTTAAGTTTTTCTTACATCTTTAGTGAATACAAATTATTCAGGGCTGAAAGTTAATTTGCGGATCTAGTGAAAATACTAATGAAATTTTTTAAAAATATAGTAATTTAAGTAGTTTTCTCCCCGATATCTTTATTATTTTTTCAATGGATTATACTTTCATTTCCTGTTAATAATTTGTTAGTTTCAAAAATAATTAAATATTGTGTTATTCCACAGAAAATCGTCATTTTGTCACACACGTGACAGCTCTGCATATTTATTTTCAAATGGATTATTTTAAAAATGCAATAGACAAATGTTCTGACTAAGAAAACCCGCATTTTGTTTTCTGTGGAATGGCCCTATCACACGAATGTTTACCTGATTGTTCTCTTTTGTTTGTTCTTTTTTCCATTTTTTGTTCGATGTATTTGTCCCATTTTTGATTAAATTATTAAGAAAAAAAAAAGATGCGAAGTAAAGGAACTTGTCCTATAGCATACTGGACTATTTGGAGAAATAACAGATGTATCTTTGTTTTCGAAAAAAAAAAAAACTTCATAATCTAATTTGTAAGTGCATTATAATGACTTATTATTTCATAAAAAACAAAACAAAACAAAATAAAAAAATAAATAAATAAAAGACGCAGAGACAAACAAAAGGAAAAAAGCCTCCCGAATTCTCAGTCGTAGTTGGGCAGTAAACCTGAACTTTCTCGTGTTATAAATCCGTTCTGAATAAGTAACCTGCATAGCTTCGGTAGTGAAAAAGAATTCGAACCGAATTCTTTCTCCCCTTCTGTATTTGCGCTATTTGGAAGGATTAGGCTTCACGGTAGTGCAGCCCCGTACCATGGAGAAAAGAGTGAAAAGGAAGTTCTATCTTTTCTTTTGTTTTCCAACGTTGTCACTCATACGCAGATTAAAACTTCTCAGTAATGGAACTTAAAATGTACTTAGATCGGCGGATTTATTGCTCGCCTAAATGGGCGTACTCACTTATTGGAGAGGGACAACGCCCAATCCATTGTTTCCGTGGGCCATAAAATTCAAGCGGTTTGAAGGAGCCAGTGAGGTGGAAAAGCATTATCATTTGTCTTTCATATTTTAAAACTTATTTATATTGCTTATTTTATTTATTTATATTTTATTTTTCCAGTTTTCAGAAAGCGTATCGTTTTTCTGTGGAAAAATGTAAGAGGCAGGTTTTGCTGCCCTAGTTTTGTTTATGCAAATTTTACTAAAGAGCTACGTGTATTCTCAAGGAAAACCTATATATTATGTGAATAAAATTGACGTTGATCATGAATATTTATTAAATTCTTAGTTCGTTTCAGTATCCTTTCAAACTTTTTACATCAGCACGCAAAAATGTCTTTTGGGACTTGGACCTTGTTTTAGAATTGGTGAACGAAGATGAATTAACGTTTTTCACTGTAATTGGTTGGTTAGGTAAAAATTAATGCATTGCATCAAAAACGAAAGCAAAAAGAAAGAATGGTTGATGTTAACTTTCAGAAGGTTTTAATATTTCTTTTTGTGGCTCTCTAATCCGCAATTGAATACTTGAATTATCTTAAGCATCTAGAAACATAATTTATGAATTCCTTATGAAATGTTTTTTAATGTTCATCACAAAATTTGTTTCCCATTTAATATTCCTTTTCAACAGTTTGTGTTATCATCTCTTTTACGACTAGTTTTTTCAATATTTCGACTTTAGCAGCATGTTGAAAAAATTTGACACCTTTTCTTGAAATAACAATAGTTAACCCAAAGTGTTAATGTTGCAGGTTCTATTGTTTCCGTACAGGTACTTTTTCTTCCAAATAAATCTTAAAAAGTGTTTTTACTAATCTAACATTTTGCACTAATATTTTTTGCTGTTTTTTAAAGTTATTCATTTGTATTTGAAATGCATGATACAATATTACACTTTAGCTAATTTAACGAGGAAATTCCACAGAAAATCGGCGAATACACAGGATTCGTTTTAGGTTTTACTACTAGAGTCTTTTTGAAACTCCTTGAAAATTTTGTGTTGGGGGGAATATGTGTATTGTGTGTGTATTAAAAAATATCAGCAATCATTCGTCTGTTTGTTTTGGAAAGATGAGCATGTGTAAAAGCCCACTCTTCCCTCAAAGGATCTAATGCAGTACATCACTCTGAACACGTGTTATGTGACACACATTTCCTAGCCTCTACGCCAAGCTGAAGGAAGAATTTATCGAATAATAAATTGTACACTGCATCTCTAATGATGAGAATTTCCTATTGACATCCATTTTCCAAGATGCTGGAAATCGTAAACAAAAGAGAGAAAAAAACCAAAACCTGGAAAGAGGAAATACGTTCGGTTGAAATCGCGAAGCGTTGCCATCCGCTACTCGTAGATTATTCCAACTCGGTGCCGAAGATGACGTTTATTTTCTTTTCCTTTCCCTTTGGTTTACTTTATTGCCCTTGGAGTTTTCTGTGTTTTTCTTGATATTTTCGTGCATATTTTTGGAGTAAAAATAAGTAGTTTGGTAGTTTTACTTTTAAAAAAAATCTTGAAAATTTGAATGCTCTGGAGAGGAAATTGCGATGCATTTTGCAATAATGGAGGAGTGAACAAGAAATTCTTGCAAAACTTTCCATTTATGTGTTGCCATCAACTCTGCAGAAATTGATGCACCAGTTGAGCAAGTGTTAAGCATTTGCTTAACACTTGCAAAATGACATAGATTTAATGTTTTTCAAAGATTTCTTTACACTGATTGAAGATTGCAATTTTCTGTAAAATGATTTTAAATGTATGAATAAGGTTATATTGATTTTTAGTTTTTGAGAGCAGAGTTTAGCTCGTTGCAATTTTTTTTTTCTTTTTTCAGTCCATTATTGCAGGTGTGACATTTGTGCTTATATATTTGCACTTTAATCTAGAAGTTTTTAACTGCGGCTTTTAATTTTTATTTATTTGAATAAAAATTACCATTATGTTATCGGAACATGAAGTGTCAACTTGTTAGTTACTTTTTATATGCCAGAAAGAACGAAAGAAAGGACATGTTAGTGTGTCTTAAAAAGTTACATCTGCAACATGTTAAAATTATTTTTAAAATAAAAAAAAAAGAAAAGGTTGATATTTTTGTACAAAGATGCATATAATGAGTACTTATGTTCCAATAAATAAAATAAATAATAGGACTTTTTAAAATTCCTGCTGTACAGTTCAAATATATGTACAAATGGCGTACTAAATGGATTGCGCGTCTTAAACATTACAAACTCGAGAAATTGTTTTTTTTTTTTTTTTTTTTTTTTTTACGCTGTTTAAATGCGTATTAATCTAACAGACAAATATATTCCGTCATGAGATTCAAGAGTTTTTTGAATAACACATTTTCTTGTTTTAATCATACAAAACGCTTTGGCCAATCCCAAACATTTATTCCCCTCCCCCCTTTTTTTTTTGAAAGAGAGGTCTTTGTAGCCTTCACATCTAGTGTTAGAACTCTTAACGTCATCTTGAATCGGCGCATGACGGACGACAATGTTTCCCAGATGTTGCCGTTTTGTTTCTCTTCGGTCTTCTGCAAATATTGTGGTGAGCCGATTTCTGAAGGCTGTGTTCCACCAATGATAAACGACTTCGCTCAAGCAGAATAACTAAGAAAGAAATCTTCACTTCTTTTGGGGCTAAAAACTTGCTATTAAATATAGTTTTCGGTTACAGTAGACTAGGAATTGTATTCTCTTACGTCAGTAATTTGATTTTTAAATAAGGATAAGAGGGAGGGGCATCGTTTGCCATTTTCTTTCCTGCTTTAGTGTAACTGAAAGGGACGAGATATAAACCCCTTTTGCGCGGGGGGGGGGGTGAGGCATTGTTTAGAAAAGCAAATTAAATCTAAAAATAATAGCTAAAAATGAAAAAAAAAAGTCGAAAAATGCTAAAACATAAGTGGTAAAATACAAAAACGCAAAGAAAAGTGCAAACAAAAGCTGCAAAATTAGTTAAAATTCAGTACGATGCTGTTTCAGGGTAAACAAACAAACGTGCCTCTATCAAAGGTTCACGATAGCAACACACCCCAAGCGAACAAGACTTTTATTTGTATTTGTATACTTTAACGTATTTTACTACTCAATTGCTTAATTGTAAACTAGAGAAGACTAGAGAAGGAACTAGAAAAAACAAATACTACATATAAATAAATAAATAAATAAATAAATAATCAAAATTGAGTTTATTTGATTGATTAGCTGACCCGTGCGAAGTATTCGACATTGACTGAAATAATGAAAAAATCAGTTTTCTTTTTTTGAATAACGGCAAAAATGTGAGTTGTTCATTTTTCGCAGAAAGCGATGGAAAAATCTTTAAAATGTCTTAAGACCCTGCTCCACATCAGCGTAAAACGCGACCGAAACCGAAGGCAGAAACCGAAAATCCGGGTACTTTCTATAGGAACGGGGAGGGGGAGGGGGCTATGTAATCCATTTTACGTTTCTGCTTTACGTCAATGTGGAGCAGGGCTCTTACTTTTGAAGTTGAAGTTATGTTTCATAAAAAGCAGAAAAAAAGCGGTTTATTGACCAACCAAAAAAAAACAAGAAAGACCGCGAGTCTTATTTTTTGTCGTAAGCCGGCACGATAAGCTTTAAAATGAGGGGTAAATCATGGACTTTGATGAAGGAATAAGGAAGATCTCGCGTAATGACAAAAAAACAGGCTAGAGAAATTATATATGAGATTAATGTCCGATTAATTTAGTTGATGCCTTTCCTATTTCGACATTTTCCACTGCCAGATAGCAATTGCAGACAAAATTTCAACTCAAGACGTAATGTCCCAACTTGCCCACATTCCTCCAAATATCGGTCATTTTCAGGTGAAACAAAAACCGATATCCTGCAAAGCAAGAGATGTTCTAGCGACATTGCAGATTGATTAGAAACGTTTACTACCGGATTTCTTAAGAGTGACCTGATTTTTCCGACCGCACGTAAGGAAGGCAGCAGCGTTCGGTTGAAATGATGACATTTTATGTTTCCTTAAGATTAAAATAATTGAAAATTGTATTTGCTCTAACTTATAGCTTTTTGTTTTCCAGTGTCAAAATGTAATTTCATCCGCCTTGTAAAAACACGTTTTAAATTCATTCATTTTCAGATCTTTAATTAATGAGAAAAATGAATGCGTGTTAAGTAGTAAACAAAGCTTCTGACTGGCATTGTGTGCATCAAATGTCATGGAACAATGTTCAACTTGAAGACAAAAAATACGAAATAAATTTAATTTGTAGTTTCAAATCCATTCTTTCTACAGTTATTGCTTTTTTGTTTCTTTTTTTGTACTTTGTTTGAACAAGAACAATTAAATTGAATAATTATACAGCGTAGTAGAAAATAATGAATTATTGTATTAACTTACATGTAACGTGCACCTTTTCTGTTAAACTTGTTAATTTTGCTAGAAGGAAATTGCTGTATTTATAAGTTAGCTCCTCAAACCTCTCTGAATTACACAACGCTATACTGCAGGTTTATTTCATATTTACTTGCTCTTTGAAATGTTTTTAAAAGTATAGATAATTTCGAATTCTTCCCACTTGCATAGAAACTGCTTTATCTTTTAGTTGCTTTTAATTAATCCTTTATTTTTATATTTGCGTCTTGTGGTATAAACTCTTACCTTGCTAATTAAGAATCAATGAAAAAAAGAAGAAAGGAAAATAAAATGAATATGTTATGTTAAAATGTTACTGAAATATAAAATACTTGAAGTTCTTTTTACAAACAATTGCAACAAACTCTTATACTGAAATTTTTGAAAGTTTTCTAGTCCTGATTTTTCCTTGAAGCTGGAATTCGGCTCTGAGACTATACAGGGTGTCCACTCCAATCGTGGACCAATAGCTAATTTCTAAACCGTTAGAGATAAGCATATAGTTTATTTAGGAAAAAATCTCCAAATTATGAAAGGAATTTTGGGTCTATTCAATGTTTTTCAAAAAATCAAATTTTGAAAGAGTTACGAAATTTAAATTTTTATACAGCCCCCCAGTCCTATCAATCATATTTAGTAAAACATTCGTGACACTGTAACGTTTAAAACTAAAAAAAAATCACTCTTCTACGACAAAAATTGACCGAGTTATGACGTTTTGAAAAATCAAGATTTTGAAGGATTTCGCATACGGTCCCTTAAGCGATCTCTCGATGACGTCATGAAATAATGCAAAATCTTGATTTTTCAAAACGTCATAACTCGGTCAATTTTTGTCGTAGAAGAGTGATTTTTTTTTAGTTTTAAACGTTACAGTGTCACGAATGTTTTACTAAATATGATTGATAGGACTGGGGGCTGTATAAAAATTTAAATTTCGTAACTCTTTCAAAATTTGATTTTTTGAAAAACATTGAATAGACCCAAAATTCCTTTCGTAATTTGGAGATTTTTTCCTAAATAAACTATATGCTTATCTCTAACGGTTTAGAAATTAGCTATCGGTCCACGATTGGAGTGGACACCCTGTATAATTAAAATTGGATTTTGGTGATAAGGTTTTGAAACTAACTTCAATACCACCAGTTCCGTTCCGAAATTCACTTATCCATAAAACGAAAGCAGGAAAATGACTCTCATTTTGTAGCTTACGCGTTGAAGGCTTAAAGTTATTGCATAAGTATTTAAATGGTGTAAGCGTCTGCAAAAAAACAATTCATTCAATTGTTGTAACTAATCCAAATGAGAGAATATTTTTTTATTTCTTTCCTTATTACTTTAAGAACGTAAGACAAATTACTAACACAGAACCGCCATTTTACAAAAGCGTGCCTTATTAGGCTAAATCGGGCCAAACGCAAGCAGTAGCTAAGAGATCTGATTGGCCGATACTGCTCACGTGAGGTGCGGGATCTAAAGGGAAACAATCGTTTCGCCTGATTACAGTGGTACCTGATAGCATCGCCTTCCACACTCGAGTGAACCTCGTACAATGGGTTTTGCCCCTTCGCAATTAGACCTTTGTGTTCCTTATTAAGCGCTGCTAAGGGGGTGCTATTGTCCTTGAGGCCGAATCGCGCCCAAAAAGATAGTTCCCCAGGTTAACAGAAAGATTTTCAAACCCTGTTCAGAAATTTGTCACATTAGTGAAAATAACCCTTCTTTCACTTTTTTTTTTTTTTTAATTTAAAGAAATGTTCTCCTCAAAGCTATTTGAAAAGTGAATTATACATTTTCATTGATTGTTCGTGAGTTTCAAATGCTTAATTCCAAACTAAGACATACTGTCCGATTATCTTACGTAAAACCTTACGCTTATTTACGCATGCGTCAGGTCTTCTCTGATCTTGCCAAAATAGAGGTGGTATGTAAACAGTGGCGGCGCTAGCTATGGGGCAGGGGGGGCAATTGCCCCCCTGTCGGGAACGTCTTGCCCCCCCATCGGGGAAAATTTCTAACTTCGTCGGGAAAATTTTTCCGACGATCAAATTTTCCGACAGAAATCTAAGTGCCGAAATCTTTTCTGATTCAGACAGATCAGTAAAATTATCGCAATAAAATCATTCAACTGAAAAAACTTTATTTTTTCTTAAGATATTCGCATTAATCTGACAAAATGCGCAATTCCAGACTAATTTCGAACACGAGAACCTCCAAGAGTTGCTGCCGTCGTATCTCTTTTGAATGAACGTAAGTTCTGTTAAAGTCTTCGATTTAAGATCTCCCTAACATTCTAAAAGCATATAAAATTTTCGTTTTTGGGACAATTTTAAATAATTTCTGCGAGACAGTCTCTGTACCACAACCCTTACCCTATCGTCGTCAAAGGCCCCAATAATTGCGTTTTTAGAAGTTAATCTTAAGAATATTTCGGGGAAGAGTCCCAAACCACACGATGCCCCTGTACCTTTTTTTTAAATAAAAGCCCCTTATCTCTCAAAAATAGAAACTGTAAACAAGAGGTTCTGATTAAAAATTGCACCACACGTGGTCCCTCTCCAATTAAGAAATCTGCAATAAAACTCTGCTACTTAATCAAAAATCGCTAACAAATGGGATTTTTAGACTTAAAACTAAATAAATAAATATATATATATATATATATATATATATATATATATATATATATATATATATATATATATATATATATATATATATATATATATATATATATATATATATATATATATATATATATATCCAGTGTAGTGCACCATTGCCCCTCTACATAATTAAAGATTGTCTAAAATAGCGTTTTTAGGACTTGAATTTCAAAAAAGTCACGAGGAGAGTCTCTCTGAGCAATATCCTCTGTCATCCACGATAATTTCCTGAAAACAATTCTTTATTTTGGGATTTAAATTTCGAAAAATTTTCAGGGGAGTGCTCCTACCCCAATCATTCAAACTCGTTTAAAATGCTATTTTTAAACCTCAGTTTCGAATTTTTCGCAGGAGAGTCACCGAAACCAAACTTTTTTTCTAACGCTATCAAATATGCTTATAATAGCTTTTTTTTTACTTCAACTTCAAAATTTTTACGATGGAGAGTCCCGAACCCCATCCCCTCAATTAAAATTAACTGCATACTATAAGAAACTTAGTTTTCGTGACTAAAGTTTTAAATCATACTTGTGCCCCCCTGTCGGGCAAGCTTGCCCCCCTGTCGGGCATTTCCTAGCGCCACCTCTGTATGTAAAATAACAATAAGGGGAAATAGTTACAAGAAGCATTTTGAGCCGTTTCAAACAACGTAGAACGATGCTAATTTCAAATAGATAGTTTAGTTGAATTTGTCAAAAGGATAGCAGATGCAAGTTTTGAATTGAAAACTTCGGAAAGTTCCCATCCACAACCCATCAACTTTTTTTTAAGTTTAATGGTTCGCGAGTGCTAGGCGCGGTTTTCATGGACGGACAGTACTTACATCTTTGGCACTCGAAAGCTAATCTTGCAAAAAAAGCTGATGTGGACGTTGCATTATTCCTTGGCCCTTTATTGAGCAGTATATGCAGTTAAATCCCATTGCAACAAACTTTAAGGGACTGAAAATTTTGTTCATTCTAGCAGGGATTTCGTTTTGAAGAGAATTCGAGTTAAATAATGTCAAATACAGCGCCACAGCAGATTTACGTCGTTGTAACTGATCTTTCGTTGTATTGGTATTCATTGGAAAGGTTTTACTGCATTTTTTAATGTATAACTATTTACCGTTGAAATTTGAGGTTCGTGGTCTTGAAACCGCTTTACCTGCGTGGTTTTGAAACCGCCTTACCTACCGATAAAATAACAAAATGGTAACGCGGGGAGAATTTGTCGCCAAATTTCCCCCAATGAAGCGAATCATTCACTTAAGGCTGTTGTCCCAAGAGATTGGCGCCAAGGAAAAAGAATAACCTTTCGTGATCAAAATCAACTTCAAATAACATTCCAATCTTTGTTACATTCGACTTGATTTTCAGTCAAGAATAAGTTCTCTTAGCATCGTAGAAAAATTTTGCGTTTTTTATATTTAAATCAATTTTTAATGAAATCTGCCTTGGCGACGGTTTCAGAATAGCAACCCTAACACCCATTAAAAAATAAAAAACTTTGTATTCTGCCAAAAAACACAGCAATAATTTAGCAACAAACATAACTAGCGAAAATCCACGACTCTGGGGGTCTTACTGATAATTTTTACATTTCATTTTCATTACGTTATATATTTTTAATTTAGGGCATTCAAAAAAATATTGAATCTACACTATTTTTAGTAGTATTTTTCACATATAGGTGTCACTGCAGTAAGCGTTTCTGCACAATAAAGGCTCTTTCCTGCTTTTGCTCTAATTGAGTGCCATAAATCTCTAGCCCCAACCCTCCCCCTGCGAGGAGCCCTCCCCCTGCGAGCGTGCTGCCCGAAAAAACACTGATCCTTTTCTTGGGAGGTAGAGATAGCCCAAAGGGAGAGTTCAGTTATTCCACTGCTTTGAATTCACAATGCAGTCTGGAATTCGGCCGATAAGAGTTTTAGAATTTGATAATTTGGGTTCAGAACACTGATTTGCTTATGCATTTTGCAATTTCGGAATTATCACCATTATTTTCCTCACAAAAAAACGCACACTATAAATAGGAGACTTTAATTACAATATTTTAATATATTCTAAAACAAGGAAAATATTTAAACGTAATTCAGGATTCTTTGCTCGTGTATGTTCTAATATTACAACAGATTTATAAAAAATATTCTGAAAAGTATATAAGCAAGAGCATAAAATTTTAAAAATATATATCCTTTTAATTCAAATACTGCATACCAGTGATGGCCAACCCGCGCAGGGCCGGATTACTAAATAGGCAACGTAGGCAGTTGCCTATGGGCCCCGGGGTTTTAAAGGGGCCCCGAGAAATCCTGAGGATATCCTTTTTTAACTTTAGATGGCACTGTTAGCTAAAGGTTAGGAATATTATTTGATACAATATGCGAATATAACTTAAGTAAACGTTCATACTTCCATTCAACTTCTTTCTCATCACCGGGGCTCAATTTCTACCAAAAGAGGTGCAAGAGCCCAAAAGTACCCACAACTTATTTTATCGCGTGAATAGCATGAACTTTGGCTAAAATATTTAATTTCGTAAGTGCAGCAGCTTTACTCCCAATACAAATTAAGCCTTGCTCACCATCAACAATTTATACTTGTAACAATCACTATGATTGGTTATGTATTCCATAATAACAATTATAAATTATTAAAATATATTTGCGCAATATATATCAGTTATTTAAAATCTCATTTATCAAATCATTACATCCATATGGTGAAGGGGCCCCCTCATTTCAAATGCCTATGAACCTCCAAATCTTTAATCCGGCCCTGAACCCGCGGCACGCGTGCCACAGAGTGGCACGGCAAGGTATTCATAGTATAAGCGTAGCGTCGGGGGGGGGGGCACAGGGGGCACGTGCCCCCACCCCCCAACTTGTTGGACACTTGTTCTTTAGAATCTGAAATTTTATGAAATCAGAAGGAAATTAATCGTCGGAATATCATTTGCAGTTATTTTCCTTTATTTTATCTTTGAATTATTACCCACATGTATGTGGGTGAAGGGGGGGGGGGGTCACGGAGGAATTCCTGTTCTTCGTCGAAATTTTCAGTGTTTGGCACCAAATTTTTCCCGAAATTGGGGGACGAAAATCATCAGAAAGATTATTTCCATTTATGAGCCAAAACTATTGTCTGAAAGATTTTTTCTTTTGCCTAAAACAGTCCTTAAGATTGCTAGTATTGTTTAATGTATGGCATCTGGGGATGTTTTGCCCTCTCCCCCGTCCAATTTCTGGGGGTCACATTTTATTGTAACCTCCTCCAAGTGTGTGGCATTACTAAAATAATAATTTAGAGAATTATAAAAGCATAAAATCATACTATTTTGTTTGCTTCTTTTCAAGGCATATTTTTTTAGTTCGATGTAACTACTAACTATGCTAAAAAATAATTTTAATTTGAAAATATTATTTTCACGAAATCTGGCTGATTGAAGGAGGGAGAGGGAAAGAAGGAGAGAGAGAGAGATTAAAAAAAGATGTATGACCCATTTCTTTTATCTCATTGCCATGTAATGCAATGAAAAAAAAAAAAAATATTCAACTATGGGATTTCTGTATAGAATTTAATTATCTTTCTTCACCAATGAAAATTTTAAATTTTTTATTTGTTCCTTTCAAGCATTTGTCATTCATAATCATACCAGAAAAAAATTAAGTGCTAAATGCATGAAAGTAACAAGAAAAGTCTTACAGTGCATAATGCAACAAAATACACTATTTATTCTTGTCTAAAAACTACTTTGCATTACGTAATTTGTGAAGAAGTAGATAATCTGAATGCATAAGTCTTGTTTCAAATTGATTTAGAAGCTTCTTACTTAAATACTATGGCAAGTAAGAATATTTAGGCTTATATTTATAATCGTTTTCGGTACAGATTGTTTTTTTTTTTTTTTTTTTGTTTTTTTTTTTTTTTCAGAACTCATTTTCGAATCTTTTCAAGTTGTATCATTGTAATATGACAATTTTCCTAGCTGATAATTTGCAAAAATGTAATACATATAATTATTTAACTGATATATTGCTGTATTCTTTTTTTTCTTTTTTAGTAAAAACGTATTGAAGAATAAAAACTCGGAGGCTTTGGTGACCTCTCTTCAGGGCTCCCCTGACTTCAGGAAAAGTTAAAGTAGCAAGCTGTAGTTGGGTATATAATGTTTTAGTAGAGAATGAGTGGTTTTAAAAATATTTCTGAAAAAAACTGAAAAAATCCAGGGTTTTCATCCAAAACTAGAAAAAACTTGGATAAATCCTAGGCGGGCTGGGCTTTTTTCAAAAAAAAAAAAAAAAATGGGTTTTTTCAAACCCTGATTTTGAAACAAACTGAATTTAGTAGTTAAAGGGGGTCCATTTCTCTAGAACTGCGCTTGCGAGTGGGTCATGCCCCTGCCAAAGAGCCGTACAGATAATTTATCTCCACGATTAACAATTTTTGAATTTATTTCATCTTAAGATAAGTAATATTTTATAACTATATTTTCAAAAAAAAAAAAAAAATCCCACAAAATATATTTGAATAATATAACTTTCGTTTGCTATGGGAGTAATATTGCAGTCGGCAAACACTGTAAAATATATATATAAACGTCAAGAGTTTCAAATTAAAACGTATCACAATTCTTTGATAGAATACACATCTTCTTTGATATAATACCTGATTATTCTGTTTTAACAACCTCTTGTTTTACCCTTCGAATAATACTGCGCATTATTACACCATTTTGGTGAAATTACGTAAGGTTTAATAGTTAGGTGACTTACCGCCACATTCGAAGTAAATTAGTATGTACTATTTCTGTACTTCAAAGTGGAGCCAAACCAATGATGAAAGTGTATAACAATTTCCCAAGAAAGTTTTTTACTTAACATAGCATTTTCAAGAAATAATATGTGAGAAGGATTTTTCAACTAAACAAAACATACTGCTTCCTAGATTAAATGCATTTATTATTTAAAAAAAAATCATCTTTATAAAGGCAATTTTTGGTAAAAAATTTGATACACATGAAATAATGATGATTCAAATATGCACACAGGCTCATAAAATTTGCATTCATCCTTACACGATGAGCACAAATATATAAAGGGGGAAACTTTCAATCAACCGGAATTTGAAATGAAATTAGCTTAAATTTCATTCAGTTTGAGTAAGGGTTCATTGAATGCAAAATAAATGTAAAATGAGCTTGATATTGAAAATTATACGCAAAAAATTTGGTTACCATGAAATAATGATACAATATGCCGTTACAGTAAAATATATACATCCCTAAATAAAATTATTTACTCTGTTTAGGGAGCGTCAGTGTGATTGCTTACATTACACCGCAGTTTATGCGTTAAATTTGCATTCAACCTTAAAAGATGAGCAAAAATATCATTCAAAGATGAAAAATTTTCAGTCAACCGGAATTTGAAATGAAATTAGCTTAAATTTCATTCAGTTCAAATTGAGTAATGGTTCATGAAACGCAAAATAAATGTAAAATCATAAATAAAATGAGCTCGATATTGACAATTATATACAAAAAATTTGGTTACCATGAAATAATGATACAAAGTGCCGCTCGTTACTGTTAATAAATACATCCCTAACTAAAATTATTCATTCCTTTTAGGAAACCTAAATGTGATTGCGCACGATAACCCGCAGTTTTTGCAATAAATTTGCATTCAAATTTACAAGATGAGCACAAATATCATGCTAAGTGGAAAAAGTTTCAAGTTCTAGTCAACCAGAATTTGAAATGAAAGTAACTCAAATTTAATTCAGTTAAATTGTGTGAGTAAGGGTTCATTGAATGCAAAATAAAAGAAAAAGCATAAATAAAATTAGCTTGATATTGACAACGCACAAAATTTGGCTACTATGAGATAATGATACAAGATGCCGTTACTGTAAAAATATATACATCCGTGAGTAAAATTATTCACGTCGTTTATGAAACGTCAGTGTGATTGCGCACAATACACCGCCGTTTATGCGATAAATTTGCATTCAACCTTGCAAGATGAGCACAAATATCATACAAAGAGAGAAAACTTTCAGTCAACCGGAATATGAAATGAAAGTAACTTAAATTTCATTTCGGTTTAAATTGAGAAATGGTTCAGGGAAAGCAAAATAAATGTAAAATTATAAAAAAAATGAGTTTGATATTGACAATTATATACAAAATTTTGGTTACTATAAAATAATGCTACAAGGTTCCCGTTACTGTATCGTAAGTAAAATTATTCACGTCGTTTAGGAACGTCAGTTTGATTGCGCACAATACATCGCAGTTTATGCAATAAAATTGAATTCAACCTTACAAGATGAGCACAAAATATCATACAAAGAGGGAAAGAAATGAAATTAACTTACATTTCATTCGGTTTTAATTGAGTAAGGGTTCATGGAATGCAAAATAAATGTAGAATCATAAATAAAATCAGCTTGATATTGACAATTATATACACAATTTTGGTTACTATAAAATAATGATACAAATTGCCGTTACTGCAAAATTATATACATCCGTAAGTAAAATTATTCATTCCGTTTAAGGAACGTCAGTGTGATTGCACAATATACACCCACAGTTTATGGAGTCTGCAACCGCCCACTAGTCAGCCACGAACGGCACCCGATCAAAGGAAAGCATGCAAATCGGGCCACAATATACGCGATACCGACAAAAACAGAAAAGTGTCACAGTCCCATTCATATTGTAGACTGGACGTCGCCGTATGTAAATCACCACTTCAATTCTCAGAGGTCAACCGGCGGTGGAAGGGAAGGGGAGAGAGCATAAGCGGATTTACGGGGCGTCATGGGATGTGCTGCACCTCTAACACTTTTGGTTCGATTTGAAAACAAAATTAAATTTCTTGATAAAATATACTTTCTCAAGAAACATTGTTAAAAAAAACTTTTTTTGTTCACAGCTATAACACAACTTAATTTACTTGAAAGCAGCCTTCCATAATTTTCATAATAATAACTAGCTGATCAGCGCGAAGCATTCGAATTCAAAAATTCGGTTATTTTGAACGGTAATTTACTGAAAAACAGGCACAAATTGAATTGTTATTTTTCGCCCATTTCAGAGAAAATAAAACAGAAAACAGGCTACCGAAATAATGTTAGATAAAGTAATACTCAGTTTCTTGTGTGACCCGTGGGTGTTACCATTCATTGCCAGTACGAAAGAAATATGAAAGAAAAAGAAAGATAATGAATAATTGCATACATCAAATGAACACAATTCTTAAATTATTTATAATTAAGTGCTGGATGTAAGAATAACTGTACACTGTGCTGTATTATAAATTAATTGTAAATATGTGCTTATTGGTGATGGTTCCAAATCACCCTTTAGGAGGCGATTGCCCCCAGGTTGGAAACCACTGGGTTAGAGGGTAACGGGAAGGGAGAGATATCTACAAAATTTTAAATCCCTAAAACGCCATTTTAGGCAATTGACCTCGTCGTTAGAGAAAGGGCAAGTCTTCCAGAAATTTTCGGAAATTTATCAGAATATAGAAACAGAAATTTAGTATTCCCCCAGAAGCGCTCTGAAGCTGAAGTCATAATATTGTAATTTTAAGTTATCTTTGGTGATGGGGCCATTTGGGGAGGGGGAAGGGGAGTTATCGAATGCTCTCACCTGGAAATTTTCCGCAAATAAAAGTCTAACAGTGGAATTTTAGGATCTTTTTGGTCTTTGTTCAAGAGGTCATGATAACCTTCTGATTCCGTGCTTCTTTTTAATTAGTTGCCCTCTGAAGTTGACAGTCGGGGCACGGGTTCCGAATTTCCCCATAAATCTAGCACTGGAAAGCACCTATCCTTTCGTTACGCCACTCGTGAAAAGATTAAAAATTGCCATCCACCTCTAGCTATGCGGGACGGTTTGCTGTAACCTCTAGTACGTTTTCTTTTTTGGGGCGAGAAGTTCAGAAATTATTTTGATAAGGTGTGTTTGTTTATTTTTGGAGAAAATAGGGCCTCATGGATCCCCTTATATAAACACCCTTGGAGTCAAACTCATGGGGTGAAAAATGCTCTTGGGTTTCCCTTTACGTTTCTTACTGGCACCGTAAACATCGGTAGTGTTTTCCGGGAGAACATTTCATTGTTGATGAATTTTAATAAGCCCGCCTCCAAATAAATAAATAAATACCTTAATTGCTTTTTAAATGGGAGATCCCAGTACAATAAGGCCCTGCGAGGGGCCCTTATAGCCATAATATTAAGTGACGATAATCATTTAGAATTTGGACGTTGATGCAGGCCGGTAATGTTTTTTTTTTTTTTTTTTTTTGACAATAGAGTAGGTACGACCCTGGATTTAAGATGTTCAAATCGACAGATGTTTAAAATTTTCTAATAATTTATCTGATAGTAGTGGTTTTGGGAATGTATCTGATAACTTCAATAGAATAATAGAGACGTCAAAAGTTTCGGAAAGTTCTCCTACACCATAAATTGAACTAAACGTAGCACCATACTTTCAAACAGATGAAACATCAGTCAAATATTGCCAAATAGCTTTTTAGTTTGATATAGTTTTTTTTCTCATTTACCTAAAGGCAAAAATGATTTGTCGGCGCGGGGCCCCTTGCTCCTACACCGTAAATTGAACTAAACGTAGCACCATACTTTCAAACAGATTAAACATCAGTTAAATATTGCCAAATAGCTTTTTAGTTTGATACAGTTTTTCTTAACATTTACCTAAAGGCGAAAATAATTTGTCGGCGCGGGGCCCCTTGCTAGCGCGGGGCCCGATTGGGCAAAATCGGTCCAATCGGCCTAAGACCGGCCCTGAGTGCACCCCCTCCCTCTGATTTTTTAATGACTAAAGAAAATATATTTGAAAAAGAGATATTTCAATTTTTAATGTTTAAAAACTTTTTATGTGGGAATTTAACTGAACTATTTGCGCTATTGCAGGTAAAAATACTTCAGTATTTATGGCTTCTAATTATGAAAATATTGAATCGTTCAGCTTATGCATAAATATTAAAGTTATTTAACTCTCATAGTTACAAATAGGAGAAAATTAGAAATTTGTAATAGCTGATTATTAATTACTGATTAACAATATCAATAAAAAACATAATTTTTTATGAAGTTTATTTATTGAAAAATAATTAATGTTATAGCCCCTTTGAGAGATGAACCTGGGCCCCCTAAGAAATAAAATATAAACTACACCACTACGCAAAAAAATACCCTATAGCTTCGCACTGTGTCTTCTTCGAAAAGGATTACAGCCGGTACCAGTTTTGTCCACATCTGCCTGAAGGGTTTGTTCGTCCCCCAGCGACTGCTATTATTCTCTTACTATCCCCTAATGAGTAAAGCTGTCAAAGAGCACTTCAGTGAGGGGCTAATATTTTTTCCCCTTGTAAAGGGAGTGAAATTCTGCGCCATCTATTTTGTAAAAATGTAACTACACTGGAAGAATTTTCCTAGACATACGCCCTTAACTATAGAGGTAAGTTTAGTGGTCCTTTGAGAAAAATATCAGGATGCGCAAAACCACTTGAAATTAACATTGATTAGCCACGGGAGACGAGGAAAGAGCCTTTTCAAAACACTCGACTGGCAATTGAAAAGGGAGGAGGTGCACAACTAGATAGTGTACACGTCCTACATACGAAATTACAATCTTCTACGACCAACCGGTTTTGAGTTATGCAAGATATATTTTGTACATGCCACACGGATTCTTCAAAATAGACTCCTGGGTGGCCAGAATGGATTTTTAGCCTAACGTTCTCGTTTTTGTCCGTATATATCATAGAAAAAATTAATGAAGATTGATACAAATGGACATTTTAGTTGGAATTTTAGTGAGAAGTTGAAGTCTGAGATCTTTGAGGAACAAATTTTTTCCATCGATTTTTCTCTCTCTCTTTTAATAAATTGAAAAAGAAAACTTCGAGAAGTTTCCAATGGCTTTGTGCTACATATAAAAGTCTTATTAAAGAGCATTAGTTTCAAACTACTGTGCAAAACATTATCTTACGTTTTTGCCGTTTATTTGTGACTGAATGTTTAGAGATTTCAAAAAACTTTCTTTGGTAGTTCGTCACGTTTTTATCTTACATTTGGAATAAAAATTGTATTTGCATCAGTTAAAAATTTCGTCAAAGAATTCCTGCTCCTGACAGATTTTTTTCCTAAATGAATTGCTATGTATTGTACTAGTACTGAAAAAAAAAGTCGATGTTTAATTCATGTTGGCGAAAGATCTTGAATAGGCCACAAGATGTGTTATTAGAGAAACCAAAAGAAATTTCACAAATTAAAAGCAGTTTTCAAAATATTAATTAAAAAAAAAACTATTGAGCCATAGCCAATGGACTATGTACTTATGATCAGCAGAAAATTTTATAGCCGAAATCTAAGACAAAACAAGACAGCCCAAAACAAAGGAAACAGGAGGATGCGTATTATTTGGCGCAGCTGTATTCGAGGAACGTAACTTCTTCGCCAAGTCGCGAGAAAGTCGTGTACCTGCTTCCTGTATGTAGAATGGGTTCTATTATTGTTGTCTAGTGAGTCACCTAATAGTGTGAATCACCGGGATTAACATACAACAAATCGGCAAAATAATGAAGCATTGTTATTGTACCTGAGCTGCAGTTCAATGTTAGGGCCAAAGACTGAAGATTCTTTTGTATTGTTAGCAACTTATTCGCATTTTGTTTCGATTTTGGCACCCTCTTCTATATTTATCTCTTATTTGTATGTAAATAGATTATCTTATATCAATCTGATATGTAGTACTAATAGGTGCTAACGAAACAGATATCTTAAACGTCGATGTAATATTGATATTTAAATCCAAACTGTTTTTAAGAGTAGCTGCAGAATGTTTCTGTTATCTCTTTTTAATTCTTTTTAAAATCTCCCAACCCCTAGTTTCCAGTTTATTCTTTACTCCTTTTCTGTTGGTGTCTTCATTTTAGATAACCATTGGAAAGTGAAGATAGTATCAAATATTCACGTAAATCAAATATGTTGTAGAAAATAGCTACAATGTTATTAATGGAAATATGCAAACATGGTTCTTATCTACATCGCTATATATTATGTACTTAAGTATTTTACGTTCCAAACTAATTACTTAGAATTTCTAATTATGAAACAAAAGTAATTCGATTCTTATTCCTGCCTTTGAAAGAAAATGTACCAAAGCGATATCTGCTATTTATAAACTAAAAATTATTGCAATTATATATTCCAAATTAATCGGTCAAATAAGACATAATACTACACTCCGTTTAAGTCTAGGGTCTCTTTGTCTACCCTGCACGTGGTTTAACCTGCTGGATAGGTCTTGAAGGCGGCTGTTTAGATCCAGACCTGGAGTCTAGCAATTTCTGATCCAACGGGTATTCCAATGGTATTGATTTGGAATGGGAACTTAGAGAACGTTTTGGCCACGACAAATTTAAACCTGCTCTAGTCATTATTAGTGTACATGGAGGATTTTTGACGGGCAGACATCGAATCTGAAACTCACCTGTTACACTCCAACATCTAACCGATCAGGCCTACACGGCCAATAAAATACTACAATAGAAACAATCATTAATTACAAAAATATTATTACCGATTAACAAACTGTGCAGCTGTAGGCTTAAATTACCAGCTTCTCGCTTAATATTAGCTGTTGCTCTCAAAGCCAACGGTCATGATTTGCTTGTTTGTTTTGTGAGAGGTAGCGGGTGTGCTTTTTAATCCTACGCTTTCACCCACCTGCTGGCTACCGATTTTCCTTCCAGGATTGTTTTCTTTAATTTGGTTAAGTGGCTTTCAGAAGTTCATTAGGCACAGTAGTTCAGACGCTCCGGCAACTGTTGATTTTAATTAACCGCTCGTAAAACCGACACCGAAACTTTGTAGGGGTGCGAAAGTTAACCATTTCCTTTTCGAACCGCTCAAGAACGGCAGGTGAAAACAGCATTTTGGGGATAACGAGAACAGCTGGTTCTTTTAAATGCGGGTACCCTGTTGAGAGTCTTCAACGTATTTTCTGAGCACATAAATGTGATATTTCGTTATCTATGTGCTGAATCATTCTTTGTATACGCGTTTAAAACAGGCCCCCCTGAAATTGTACTAAACGAATAAATAGAAATAGTGTGGGCATGCGACATGCTGGTACTGTTGAATCTGTTTTCCTGCTCGCATTTGAAAATTTAAATATGTTAATTTTGAGATATTTAAAAGTTTTCTTTAATTAAATTCTCCGACCTAATCAAATACTATCTTCTCTTAGCAGTATTTTTTTTCTTGAATGTCTCAACAGAAGAGGTTGTATTAAAAGTTACAAAAGGAACGGCGCGTGGGATACTGGAGAAATTCTTCTCGATCAGCATTATTTTGCAATTCACAGTTTTAATTTGAAGATATCTTTCTTAAATCTTCTCTTACCAAAAATTGGTCCAGTATCTTTTAACGATTCTAAAAGTTGTCTTCCGTAGTCTTTTTGTTTTTATCTTACAGAAAATTAGTTATATGAATTATTTACAGAAGTATTAATGATATGTCTCACATGTGTATCGTTTAATTATTTTTTTCTCTTTATCACTCTTATTATTCATCATTCCGTAATCTCATATTTAAATAGTATTTCTTGTTCAAAATAATTTTACTCCTTAATTTTGTTTCGCAATGCTTTTATTATCGTGCTTTCAAAAATTCAAGGTGAACCTTTCCGTTTTTTTTTTTTTTTTTCATTCGAGGTACTTGAATTCCGAATTCAACAATTTGAAACATGTTATAAAAAAATCTTTTTACAGCATATAAGGTTTGCAAATTTCGATAAATAAATGAAGTTCTATCTTTTGCAGTTCTTGGAAAAATGTACCTAAACTTTACTCAAAATCTCCAGCAGAATCCATTCGAGGATCTAACAATGGACTAGATGTTATAGCTCTTCAATTTCAATATGCACTTAATTGTAGACTATTTTTGCGTGTATTTGCTTTGTGCCTTTGTATTAATTGCGCTATCAAACCAACGATATACAGGCATCAGTATTTTATCATTGGAAAAAAGCCTTTTATCCGCGCAGATGCGATGTATTTGTTTTGGTGAAGAGTTAATGGCACCATCTGCTGATATTAAAAGATTCGAGAAGACATTCGCAAGTCATTATCGAATAATTACTGTTTTGCGAATCATAAATTTGTATAAAAAGCCAAGACTGGCATTTATGACGTCATAAGTGGGATGCTTTTATGCCGCTTTGGGTAGCCATAATTACGAGACAAAGAAAAACCTTCTCCACTAGAAGAAGGGCTGATGAATGGCGAACTCCTTGCATCCTCTTCATCATTATACATGAGCCATACAATGGAATTTCTTTTCAGGAGCTTTTTTTCTCCTGCAATCTCGGCTTATTTAAACTGATCAGCGATGAAAACGACGCCCATTTGTCTTCGGGAGTTACTCGGGTTGGGAATCATTCTTTTTTGTGTTCGAATAATAGGCGCTCATCTTGCTGCAGAGCAATCAGAAACAACAAGAAACCATTCTGTGCAGATCGCCGGTCCAATTATTTTGCCGAGATGAAAATAAAGAGTTAACTGGTCACTCTGATTCTTACCCTAGGAGCTTTTTGTGCTGAAATTGAAAAGCTTTTGTTATTATCCGGATGCGTGTTCAGCCAATGTATTTTTGTGGTCTTGTTCTGCCCTGTAAGATCTTATACTGGATTCAAAAATTGCTTTGGGTTTTAATTAATCAGTATCCTTTACCTTTTCCAAATGTTCGATATTTTTTTGCAGTAGGTTTTCTCTCCTTTTGTTTGTTACTTTTGTTTACACATGGTCCTACACTAAATGAAACTGATAATAAAGAGAATATTTGGCATGATGGCCAATTATGGCGTTGTAGAATTTTGAATTTTCCCACGTGATGTCGATGCACTTTGCAGCCAAAATCTAGTTCTCTCCAAAATAAATAGTACCTGTGTACGTTACTAAGTGGAAATTTCGACACCAAAAGCGGTATTAGGATTTTTCAACAGCAACGGGACAGGAAACATTAATTAGAGGCTATAATCCTACTCCAAATTAATTCATTTTCATAAAAGAATAGCCGTTGTACTCGAATACTTTTTCTTTTCTACGAAATTTCAGACTTTTACAGATTATTCCAACAATATTCCAACAACGCTTCAAAATAGTTATTCTTAGTGATATTAGATTATAGTTATTCTTAGTGAGATAAAGTTTTATCCTATGCTCAAGTGAAATGCATAGTGGGAGATGCCAGGGATTAAGATGGCATACTTTCTGTAATAAGTCGATACGTTGAAATATTTTTCAATAATTAATTTTCTCTAATCATTATAAAACATATTGCGTGTTTTCCTTCTTACTTTCCCTTAAATTTGAAAGAGTACTTTTTTTTTTTTTGAAGCAATTGTAAGATTAATGGTAAAGTAGTTATAATTTTGCGCAGCGAATTTTGTTAGAACCCGTTCCTTTCTATATTTTTCCATTGGATCTGTAGTAGGTTAACGCGAACTTAACATTTTGAACGAATATTTTAAATATTCACCTCTAACTATTTGAAAGGAATTTTTGTTTTCTACCAAGACTCTTGTCTAGCCTAAATGCTTCGTACGTTCATGGATGGAGGCAACATAATTTACAACAGCATGTTGTTTGGCGTAGAATTGCTCCGTTGAAGACGACAAATACGACTTCCTTCCTACCTGTTGCTAGCAAACGGTAACCAAGGATGCCAAGACGCTCCTCAAGCAAAATATGTAGAAGTCAAGGCATGCATTCATCCCATCCGCCATGCTTGGAAGCGAAAGGCGATCGCCCAAGCGTATCCCTGCCATCTGACCGAACCTATTGTCCTTCGCATTTTGGCGGGTCCGTCCATTTCATTATTTCAGAAGCATCGCAAATGGCGGCCCAGAGGTGATTCTCATTTTGTTTTCATGGTCAAGTTCGGACGCTTTTGTCTTGGAGAGAAGGCTGGGAAGCTCGCTTGGCGGGTGATATGGTTCCCAGGATTGTGGATGATGGTATGTATGGTGCAAGTGCAGAATATAGGGGGGGGGGGGGAGAGAGCGATAAGGATCGTGGCGGAAAAGGAGAGACGATTCGATCATCGAAAGTGCTTTTGATGAATAAAAATTGGCCTTTCGGTGGTTATGTCGGAAAATTGGCGGCAAATGATGTTTGCGCGCACAAAGGTTGGGGTTTTGGACGATTTTCTCTAAAACAGACAATTTGACTTTCTGGGTTCTCAATTGCGAAATGCGCTTCTCCTCTCATGCGGAACTGATGTTGAAATGTATAATTTGGTGATGCTTAAAAAAGGAATAAAAGTATTGAATTTGTAAAAGGTTTTCTTTTTCTTTCTTTCTTTTATTTTTTGAGCTATGTATAATTCTTTTTACAGGTTACTAATTTCAAGCTAGTTTCATTTTACCCACAAACATCATTTGGAATAGTATGTGGCTAAATTTATCGCAATGTGTGTGTGCGCTATATTTTGTTAATGCAGAATAAAAGGTTTTCATCAGGGCTGTGATCAGTGGAGGGTTTTAATTTGTAACTACTAATTGTATAGTATATTAGTATTACCAGTTCGTCACTTTTTCAAATTTTCGCAGAAAATGGTTTACCTTTCATGCTAAAAAAGTTGTGGCAATCTTTTATTCTTCTCATTCACATTAAAATCCCTTGAAAACTGAATTAAAATCACACTGATTCTCATTTTATAATGCAAAAAAATCTGTCAACCATATAAGTCGTTTAGGTTGATATTCAAAAATGAGAAACAACATAAGAGGATTAAAAAGACATTAATCATAATTTCTTTATTTATTAAAACCTGATCCCATTAACGAACTTTTGTGTAGAAGATATGTTCGAATTAAAAGTTGGAAACCAACTTTTGTTTATTTACTTTTATTCACCAATCCATTTCGATCTTCGCTTTTGAATGCCTCTTCCCCTCAAATAATGCTTCATATTTCAAACATATGACAAACGAGCAAAAGTCAAAATGGAACTGGCACCACCACGAAAAGACATTCTCAGTGTCCTTAATCCTCACAGACGATGTTTGCATTTGCGGGAAGAATAAAAAGAAGCATTAAATCGCCGCTGGAAAATGATGCCCTTCATCCCAGATGCTGGCACGAAACCAACCCCCCGGAGCAGTGAATTCTCAAAAGAAAATATTCCTCATCGCTCGCGTCTGAACTTCCTGAATCAAAAAGCCGGTTGGACCGGTGTTTGTCTAGTGTCAAATCCTATCCTAAAACCAAACACAGCTGCCTGTCCCTTGCGAAGACGTTTTGTCGTCTTGCACGTCTTTGACCCGGCCAAACGCACCGAGTTTCCCCACCCTAAGGCGCAAGAAAAAACATCTTGGCTTTTGTTATTAGTTTTTTGGGTGTTATTCCTGATAGAAGATGGTGAGAAATTCTGGAGACTTATGTGTGAAAGAAGCCTTATCGAAGACTTGAGTAGTTTTGAGATGGTGTAATATGTCCATGGGAGTGAAGCTGTTATTGTTTTATCCCGCCCCGAGCTTGGATTGAATATGTCAGGCCTCTTGAGAAAAGGTTATCATTTTAGAGGACATAATAATATTTGAAAAGAAAAATATAAATAAAAAATAACAAAGAATCAAATTCGGCTAATTATTTACAAAACGATGGCCAAAAGTAAATTCCTGTTTGATAATGCGTTTGAAAATTTAACACATTTTCGTGTTTCTGGTCTGGTACTCTTATTTTTCTTGTTATACTATCACTAACATTGCTTTATTTTTGCTTTCCAATAAAAATAAAAAATAAAATTATGATAATAAAAATAAAAAATAAACCTCTGCGTGAAATGCTGTTATTGTGGAAAAATGACTTCAGCCAATTATTAAATTTGATGCTTAAGAAAAATTGAATGTTCATAGGCTATAAATGCCAGCTCGTTGCATAGTCTATGAATGTTTGATTTATCAGTGGGAGCCTGGACAAATCTTACTTTACCCCCCCCCCTCCCGTTTGTATCGTGTTTTTCTTATGTTTTATTATTGTCCATTATTTTTTTTAGCTTATTACTTTCTGGATGAGGTTGGAGACCAGTAACAATAGTCTTTTTACCCCTGGTGCATACAAATTATGGAGTTAGAGTAACTCCGACCATATGAGACAATTTAAATTTGGTGGCAGATTATTTCTCAGTCATTGACAACTAATAAAAGTCAAGAGTGGCTTTGGGATTTCAAAAATAGATACATTTTTACGATTTTATTTTTCCTAAATCCAATATTTACATCTTTCTGTGCTGCAATATGAATGCATGGTGCCCCCTCCCCTATTTTGTGTCTTGTTAGCCTGCTCCATGTGATCATGCCTTAATCTGTCTGTAGCCCTTGGAAATAAAACCTTCACGACTTCGACTTTTTTCATAAAATTAATGGAGATATAAATATTATAAAACGATCTTGATGAGACATCTCTTTCAAAATGAAGTGAGTCATCCATTGATTGAATTTCTGACCAATCAATCCATTAGTAATGTTTTATATTCTTTCAAATATATATTCAATTTATATATTCAAATAAAGTTTAATCGTTAAAGAGTCTCATGACTTTTTTATGTTAAATTGTGAATTAAATTTATTTATTTTCTTTCTAGTTTTCTGTTGCGTTTGGGGCCAAACCATCGACGAAAGAGATGTGGTTGAAGGGCAACGCGTCACCCTCCCTTGTCGCTTCAACGTAAACCGAAATTTACAAAACGTAGTGTATTACTGGATGATCATCAACGACACGAGGCAAGACGTCATATCGTGGAATGACGCGTCTTATGTGTCTTCGTACCAAGTGTCTTTCTCACCCCAAGAAGGCCGATACGATCTGACCATCTCAAAGGCCGAATACAAGCAGGACAATTCGGAATTTGAATGCAGATTGAAGGAAACGGACGGTGGAAAAGTTTCTACTTTTGCCAAGTTCAAAGTTACTGTCTTGTGTGAGTATTCCTTTTTTGTGAAATCTTTTCAGCAAGGAAAATTTGATTGCTGGGTCTTTTTTTTAAATCCTGATTCTTGGAGTGTCAAGGTGGTTGAAGAGATTGCCAGGAAGAGAAAACGAAAACGCTTTTTGAAAATTAAGTAAATACCTTAGTAGAGGGCAAAATTTCTTATAGAATTTCTTTAATGCTTTATGCGTAGTTGTTTTGTGGGTTGGTGCTTTAATTACTTTGATTTTATCCCTAATTAACTTGAAGATAATATGAACATAGAACATTGAAAGAGAATTCCAGAGCATTTTAAAATTTATTTTAAATCTTAGCTAAAGCAAATTGGAAAATGAACTAGTTAGTAGTTTTGTTTGCAAAGCAAAAAGTTTTCTCTTTATTTCATCATCTGCCATTGCAAAAACAAGCGTATATGAATGTTAATGTTCTATTAAACCTGCTTAATGCAAAGCATAATAAAGCAAGAATCCGAGGAAACACTACTCGCTAGTGCTGCCATCTATTGGTTTCATTTTCAACTAAAATTCTTACGAATTGAGAATTGAAAGTTGAAAAGAGTTAACGTTACTTCAATTCTGCTTCATAATTAAGAAAGGCTATTCAAAGTAACTCAGTTATATTTCATTATTGCTATCATATTTGCATATATACGTAAAACTATTGATTTATTAACCATAACTATTGAATAAGTGATGTAAAAATACTTTACATTTCATAGCAGTAAGTTACGAATATGAAAATTTTATATGATTTTGTTCATATATTTCAGTACCTCCTGGACCACCACAGATTTCCCCACCTAAGCCTGTAGCAAGGGAAGGAGAAACATTTGCTCTGTCATGCATGAGTCAAGGTGGTAGTCCTGATCCAATGGTTCAGTGGTACAGAGATGATGTCCCACTTTCAGCCCAACTTCAGAAAGGTGGATCAAGGGATAGACCTACAGCAAGTGTCTTGTCCATCAACCCTCGCATGGAAGATGACAATGCCACTTACAGATGTGCTGTATGGAATCGGGCAATCCGGGAAGAAATGAAAATGCAAGCTTCAGTTACTCTTAGAGTTCAATGTATGTTGTTTTATTTGAATTTAAAATTGTTTTGCTTCTTAGGTGCTAAAATTGCTTATTGTGCTACTATTTAGGCATAAAATTAAGTATTTTAATGATTCTGGCACATATAAGTAATGTTTTTGATATTAATACAGTAAGTTCTACTCCTCTTTTAAGTGGACATTTTTTATTGTTTAAAGTGTTATGTCTTCACGTGTTTTGAAGAAAAACACATAATCATGCCCTTAGAAAAGAATAATTATCAAAAAAAAAAAAAAAAAATTTTTTTTGAAAATAAATCATAGTATGAAGACGATAACTAGCTTTGAAACAGTCCCCCTCCTCACAAATACAAGTTGTATAGAACTAAAGCTTTTTAATTAATTGAATAAAAAGGAAACAAACAACTTCTATATTTAATTGGGAGTAAAAGTTGATATAAAATACTAAATCTACATAAATAAATAAATAAATAAATAATCATAATAAATAAAATAAAAAAGTCTACCTTCAAAATAATTATTGAAAAAAAGTTTTTAATTTGATTTTACTAATTTCCACCAATAAATCTGTTTCAGAAGTTTCTTTTTAAAGACTGCAATACATTATTTGTGTTTTGATTTGCATGTTTTAAAATAAAATGTACAATGATCTTTTAATTGGCAGATGCACCAAGGATCAAAGTTGGGCCTTATAATCCTCTACGAGTGATGGTGAATGGTGATGCTACCTTGACTTGTTCTGTATCTGCAAACCCACCCGCCCGCTCTGTCAGGTGGCTCAAATCTGGTCATCTATTGTCACACACCCCAAACCATTCAATCCTCTCTGTAAAGCCAGATGACAGTGGTACTTATACTTGTATTGCTGAAAATAAAATTGGAGAAGCGCAGATTAATTTGGAGTTAGCCGTCCTTTGTAAGTAATGGCTTTATAATAATTTTTTTGCTTTTGTTTTCTGTAATATTATAGTATGTATTTATTTTTGCATGTATGATGTCTATTAAATGAGTTATTTCTCATTTCTAGGCGCTTCTAATTGTAAGATTGACATTTGCATTAGTTTTAAATATATTTAAATTAAATATCTTTATTAAGATGTAAACCTTCATAAACCTAATTCATTCAATCGATGGTGTTTTTCTCAACAGATGGTCCAACTGTTAATTTGCTGCCAGAGAAAGAAGTGTCTTTAGGAGATTCCCTTGCTGTGAAATGCAACGTTGCTTCAAACCCACCTCCCCACACTATTGAATGGTTTAAAGTGGATGATCCCTTCTTCAGACAAAATGGTGATACTCTGAGGTTAGATTCAGTCTCTTCTGAAGACTCAGGAAAATACATTTGCAAGGCAACGACAATTGCTCGACCATCTGGTTCTTCCATGCAAAGAGAATCCACTGCAAATTCATCTATTACTATCCATATTCGTCGTAAGTATTTTCACAGACAATTGTTACGTCTTT
Organism: Uloborus plumipes; assembly: GCA_038373865.1. Lineage (NCBI taxonomy): Eukaryota > Metazoa > Arthropoda > Arachnida > Araneae > Uloboridae > Uloborus > Uloborus plumipes. The sequence continues at coordinate 128,275 of JAXGGA010000605.1, forward strand.
TCACCGTTGAAGTTATTTGTAATTATTGTCACAGTGAATACCAAATAATAGAAATACACTGTGCTTTGAAATTAGTTGAGAATTTGAAGCTTGGGGACCCTTATGGAAAGACTTGTAACTCACATTAGCTTTGAATGAAGGGTATTTTAATTTACAGTAATAACATCATGTGCATTGGAGACTTTTCCAAAATTACAGCTTTCAACATTTTCAATAAACATAGTAGAAAATAAAATGTTCATTAATGGAAAATAGTATTTCCAGGCAAAAAAGCGAATTTCATTGCACCTTTTGAAGATTATAATTGACAACAAATGTATGATGTCATATGCAGTATTACTTCACATCAAAATAAATGCCATGTTTGTTAACTCTTCTTTATTTGATTCAAGAGTTGTAAACAAAATTACAAAATTCTATTGGCAAAAAAAAAAATTGTTTTTGTTAATTCACCCGATTTCAGTTCCACAGAATTAATAATCACTAGAATAGCATGCCATACAAATGATTCACAAAATGCTGTAATTGTATTCAGAGTGATTTTCTAATTTTACATTCTAGCAACATTGAATTTTTCTTAATTGCTTTCATCATACATTGTGTGTTTTTGTCTGTATGTATTTTAGTTTGTCTTCTGTTGAAATATTTTGAATATTTATTACTATATTTGATTTTAATTTTTGAACAATAATACTTCATAACAAGAAATAAAGTCCTTTTGATGTAGTGCACACTTTCCCTCATGACTGTTTTCATTGAAATTTTAGACAAACCCGGAGAAACAATTATCCAGCCATCTACTCTAGAAGCTGTTACTGGCAAGCCTTTCTCTCTGATATGTGCTGCAAAGCCCCCTGGTTATCCATTACCCGAGTACAGATGGTGGCGAGAAGGGCAAGAGAAGATAGTGCTCAGTCAGAAGGCCAACTACACTTTGCTATCTGCCCATGTGAGCCATGAGGGACAGTACTATTGTCAAACCCAAAACAATTTAGGATATGGATCTATCGCATCTGCCTATCTTACAGTCTATGGTATGAAAGCCTCTATTATTTTTCTTTTACAGTACTTCCTTTCAGTGATGTGTTGTTTCTCTCATGTTTTTTTCTTTGCTTCTAAACTATTAAAAGAGACAATTATTTAACAAAAATCTTATCGTCTTTAGGATACTAATACTTAAATTTACTCATTTCATAATTCCCATTTGATTAAAAACTTTACTCATTTTAATGCGTTTTTATCCAAGTCCTCCATTTTTGTGTAGGGGTCATTCCATTTTAAATCAACAAATGGGGTGCGCATCACCATTTTTGATTTTGATGAAAATTTGCATGTGTATTCCTTTTACTTCCCAGAGCTCAAAATAGTGTTCATTTTATTTTTAAAAAATTTACCCTTTGATGTATAGGCCCTTTTTGTTGTTGGCAACAGCGAAAATCGGGCGTTTTGATGCTTTGCCTTATGAACTATAACTTTTTTTCTATCAAAGATTTTGAGCTCAACTATAGCTCATTGGAAAGCTAAGAAAAAGATCTTTTTATATATGCTATCAATAAATTTCAGATTTAAAACAAAATACTTATTTCTTCAAGGTCAAAGTTCACGACGAAAATGACATTTTTTACTACTTTCGAACATTAAAAAACCCATGAAAGGTTCAAAGTAACAAGCCGATTTTTTCCTCATATATTCATAGTCATGGTTACTTATGGTATACAAAAAATTGGCTTGTTATTCCACCCCCTTTATGAGATATGCCCCCTCAAAGTTGTAAATTTTTTAAAAAATCCAACTTTCAACGCTAAAAAAATGCATGTGGGGGGCAAGATAAAAAAAATTTTACATGTGGTATTTTAAGTACTTTTTACCAGCTTTCTAATAAAACAAAAGTTGCTTTGTTATTCAAAGGCGTTTGGCAGATATAAGGGACTGAACTTTCAAAAAATTGCACAAAAACAACACGATTATTTTCATTAAAAAAATTTTTTTTTTATTTAAATGTAATTATATACCTTATTCTTTGCCTTAAATGCTAAAAAAAGACTAAGAAGAGCAATGAAGAAACATATTTAAAGTTTAATAAGATAATTTAATATTTTTAACACCTGGCAATATAGAATACCACTAAACTTATCTGATTTTTAAACATCTGATTGCTACCTACAACAGGACTGAGCATTTCTCAACTTGTCCAGGTTTGTTCACACCATGTGGTCATCCTTGTTCTGACTTGCTCTCACATATGTATCTTAGTTGTCTTTCAAATTCCGAAAGAAGTAGGTTGTTGAGCTAGTGTTTCTGCTGTAAAATCTTGTGAAGCTGATGTGATTTCTTTTCATTTCAAGTTCATTCATATTCACAGAATGTTTTGTTAAAGGTAAAAGAAGAAATTCTTTAGAATCCTTAAATATAAATTTAAATTTGTCTTTGTACATGTAAACTGTAAATAAGTTATGGATAACCCTAAATGCTCCATAGGAGTTTTTGAGAATGATGATTGTAGTATTTTAAGTTACAGTAGGCAGTCTACTGTAAATAGTATTTCTGAGTACAGTAATGATGATAAAACTTTACTGCACCTGAGTACTGGGTGTAAAACTATTGAAACTGTTTGTACCTACCATGCAAAAAAATTTCTTGCCAAGTTTTGCCACCTTTATGGAGCTTCTTGCTGGTAGGTACAAACAGTTTCAATAGTTTTACACCTAGTTCTCAGGTGCAGTAAAGTTTTATCATCATCACTGTACTCAGAAATACTATTTACAGTAGACTACTGTGACTTAAAATATTACAATAATCATTCTCAAAAACTCCTATGGAGCATTTAGGGCTATCCATAACTTATTCACAGTTAACATGCAGAAAGACAAATTTAAATTTATATTTAAGGATTCTAAAGAATTTCGTCTTTTACTTTTAACAAAACATTCTGTGAGTATGAATGAACTTGAAATGAAAAGAAATCACATCAGCTTCACAAGATTTTACAGCAGAAACACTAGCTCAACAACCTACTTCTTTCAGAATTTGAAAGACAACTAAGATACAAATGTGAGAGCAAGTCAGAACAAAGATGACCACATGGTATGAACAAACCTGGACAAGTTGAGAAATGCTCAGTCCTGTTGCAGGTAGCAATCAGATGTTTAAAAATCAGACAAGTTTAGTGGTATTCTATATTCCCAGGTGTTAAAAATATTAAATTATCTTATTAAACTTTAAATATGTTTCTTCATTGCTCTTTTTAGTCTTTTTTTAGCATTTAAGGCAAAGAATAAGGTATATAATTACATTTAAATAAAAAAAAAAAGATTTAAAAAAATGAAAATAATCGTGTTGTTTTTGTGCAATTTTTTGAAAGTTCAGTCCCTTATGTCTGCCAAACGCCTTTGAATAACAAAGCAACTTTTGTTTTATTAGAAAGCTGGTAAAAAGTACTTAAAATACTACATATAAAAAATTTTTTATCTTGCCCCCCACATGCATTTTTTTAGCGTTAAAAATTGGATTTTTAAAAAAATTTACAACTTTGGGGGGGCATATCTCATAAAGGGGGTGGAATAACAAGCCAATTTTTTTGATACAGTAAGTAACCATGACTATGAATATATGATGAAAAAATCGGCTTGTTACTTTGAACCCTTCATGGGTTTTTTAATGTTCGAAAGTAGTAAAAAATGTCATTTTCGTCGTGAACTTTGACCTTGAGAAAATAAGTATTTTTTTAAAATCTGAAATTTATTGATAGCATATATAAAAAGATCTTTTTCTTAGCTTTCCAATGAGCTATAGTTGAGCTCAAAATCTTTGATAGAAAAAAAGTTATAGTTCATAAGACAAAGCATCAAAACGCCCGATTTTCGCTGTTGCCAACAACAAAAAGTGCCTATATATCAAAGGGTAAATTTTTTAAAAATAAAATGAACACTATTTTGAGCTCTGGGAAGTAAAAGGAATACACGTGCAAATTTTCATCAAAATCAAAAATGGTGATGCAACAACTTTTTTGAAAATTTGTTGATTTAAAATGGAATGACTCGTAGACAATTTTAATGATTTAATGTGTAATTTTTCAAGAATATTTTTCATGTTTGAAGTATAATTATATTGAAATATATTCAGAAATTCTTGAATGTCTCAATTTACTATTGAATAAAGGGCAAAAATTGAATGTTGAAATGGCTCAAAGCTTTCCCATTTAAAAGTATAGAAATCAAGGTTTTTGAATAAAAAGAATGAGTGATTAATTTTAATTGATAACTGAACAAAGTGTACTTTGTGCTATTTATGTTGCAGTTATATTTAATTGGTAGTTTTTGCGCATTCTGAATACCTGCATTGTAATTCATACAATATTGCTTTTTTATGATGATACTTTACAGAATACAGAAAAGTACCGTGCACTTGTAGGGTTTAGAATAGTATTTTAAAATGTTACAATCTTCATTGTTCTAAAACCAAAATATTAGAATTTGTAAAAATGTTTCTATTATCATTTTTAAAAAGCAATATTTTTTGTTTAAGCCAAATCAAACCAGTGTGTTATTTTAGTCACACAGTCTTACAATTGCTTTAATTTTTGCAGAACCTGTATCTCTCACTATTCCTCTAAGACCTCAGATGGTCAAAAAGGAAGCAGATGACAAATTCAGCCTAACATGTCGTGCCAGAGGAAAGCCGATGCCTCAAGTTCAGTGGACACACGAGGGCCAGGTTATCCCTGCTGACAGTGGATTCTTTAAGATCATCAACACAAATAACATTGAAGACAACAATGTGAATTCCCTGAAGAGTACACTTTTGTTTGAAGGGAGGGATAGGAAGAATGGAAAGCTTACATCTGATGACCGTGGTAGATATGCATGTGCTTATGGGAATGGTTTTGGAGAAGTCTCTTCGGAGTTGACTTTGAAAATAGAACGTAAGTTATGCTTTATTTTTCTATTAAAATTGTTATGTATATTTTTGCATTCAATCTATAAATCGAAATTTAAATAAAGCAAATTTTTTTTTATCTAAGTTTTACTTTTGGTTTCGAAAGTAAGTAATTTAAAACCATAATTAAGCTCTTACTGGAATTCATAGCTTAATGTTTATTTTTTTTATCAGTGCAAACATATGTGATTAAAAATCCAAATAAATATTTCAAAATTTTTAGTCATGTTGTGGTTTGAATTATTTGTGTTCGCCATTTTTTATTAAGCCTAAAATGTGGCAGCAAAAAAAAAAAAAAAAAAAAATTTTTTTTGTTAAAGCTTGTAAAGAGTATGAGCTAGGTTTTAAGCATTGTTATACTGTATTATGATATCTGTTTGACATGCATATAACATTTTATAATTATAAATATTATTTTGTATGTAGATTCTCCAATTGTGAAGCACACATACAACAGAGTGGCTTTTGATCTAAGAGAAACTGCTGTACTTAAATGCATAATGCAAGCATTCCCTGCTCCAAAGTTTGAATGGTACCACTATGGACGGGTGATTGATAGCTATGGCAATCATGGATTAAATGATACTGAAATAGGAGGTGATAACTATATTGGAATTTTGTCAATAAAAGATTTATCAGAAGATGACTATGGTGATTATACTTGCCGTGCTCGAAACCAAGCTGGAGACAAAAAGACCATCATTAAACTTGTGAAAAAAGGTAAATGAAATTTTCAATAGAAATATATATTAGAAAATTAATTGTTCTTCTCTGAATTCTTTCTCAATGAATCTCTGTTAAATAAAAGTAGTTGCACTTCTTTAAGTTTTTTGAATTACTTTAAAAACAATCTTTAATTATTGGTAAAATAATAGCTATATCATGAAATATTCCTTTCAAATTTCAGTTTAGTTTCTTAAAACATAAAAAAAATAGTTAGATACTCCTGAATGACATTTATAACTTTAGTTTTTAATTTTCACTGATACAATGTAGTTTTTGAAACAAGTATTAAGGGAATAGAAAAGACAATTCCATGCAAAAAAATACATTATTTCAAATAATATTTAAATATATTTTTTCCTTTTGGGGATTGGGGCATTTAAAGTGTAGCAATTGCTCACCTATGAATATTATAGTATTATGGTAATATTCAAAAAAAAAAAAAAAAAAAAAGAGAGAGAGAGAGAGGAAAGAAAAGCCTCTTAAAGTTGTGCTTTCATAATGTTTGTTTCTTCAAAAACTTGTAAGAGTTTCCTTCTCAACCATTAATAATAAAATTCTATCAATTTGTGTTTATTTATTTGCCACTTAAGTTATGTTTTACCAATAAGCATAATCTGAATTTTTCATATTAATTTGCAGTTAAAATTTTGTCAATCTTTCTAACTACTGTAGATGTTTCATATTATGCATCACTTAGCGGTTTATTAAAATGTTTACCCATTTAATCTTGTAGGAGTTCCTGAAAAACCAACAAATGTGGAACTAGTTGACACCAGCTCAGACAAAGTAACCCTCAGATGGAACGAAGGGTTCAATGGCGGCTACGCAAGCACCGAATATCTGATCACTTACTGGCCTGCAGCTGGGAATGGGAGAGGAAGAAACGAATCATGCAGATCTCAGAATGTTTGTGAAATCATTGGTAAGAGCCCATTTAATTCTCTATAAAAGTGAATACAAAACTGCTTAATTTTAACTTAATTCAAAAGACAACAGCTGATATAAGAGTCCATTTACCTAGTAGGGCTTTTTATAGTCTTTATCACAGAATGATTGAGATAGTGAAAGACACATACAACAATTCATTATCATTTTTGGAACTACTTTTGACAAGGTGTTTTAACCTTATTTATAAGATACTCTAACATTGTTAGGTGATTTCTTTTTTTTTTTACTCCTTTACTGTTCATATTTGTAAAAGCAAATTGTTCTTCAATTTTTTCATTACTCAATGGAAGAATTAAATCTTGTTTTCATTGGCCTAATTGTATCAGTTAAACTTATATTATATATCTGGTAGGTTTATTTGAAAAATCTATCAGTTATGCAAAAACCTTAAAACTGCACATAATGTACTAATTAAAAATGTATAGCTGTTGAATTGATGTAATCTGAAATTCTCATTAAAAAAAAAAGCAATTGTTATTTATTCTTTTCTTTCTTTTATTAGTCTAAATATAATTTGACTCTGGAGATTTATATCATTGTTGATTAAATTATTTCTAAAAATTCTCATTAAATGATGTCAAATAACAGGAACTGTACTCCCACAGTGCCCTGCATTATACGAAGAAGATATTGAAATGCTTCAAGATGAGGCTCTTTATTTGCCTGATCTGTAAAAACAAAAATAAAAAATATATAATTTGGTTTTGCAGAATGAAATTGATTCAATGCATATGATGTTAGGACCAAGCATCTTAACTGTTTGTGCAATAGCTTTTACCAAGTTGTATAACCTAATTTTAATGTTTCTGTATTGTAGATACAATTATGGTATACTTATCAAAAACTAAAACTAAATTTATTTGGAATTAAATCTTGTTACTTTCGTCTACTAATAATTTTACTGTTGAAATTTAAAAAAAAAAAAAAACTCTTAAATTTAGAATTAGATGCATTCTAAAACGTTTTAAAATTACTGCATGAAATATTGTGTAATACTTAAGTCATTCAAGTTTTTCTCTTCGCCTTTTCAGGATTGGAGTCGGAAACAGAATACAAATTCAAAGTACTTGCTCTAAATCCAAGAGGTTACAGTCAATACTCTGATGAATTAATGATTAAAACTAAACGTAAGTATTTTATTAAAAGTGTATAAAAAATTATATTCTTTTTGCTTACTGTTTCATTTAATTTTTGATTTTATTTCAATGACTAATGTTCTCTTTCTTTTCTCCCCTAATCTAGCTAATCCAAGAGGTGAGCTCAAATTTTGAAATATTTTCTATTTCTTTAAACAAGTATTAATTTTACTGCATGATTTTCAATTTACAAGAATTCTACAATTTCTCTCAAGACCATTAACTCATGACTTTTTCAAAAAGTACTTATATTGTAATTTCTGTTTTTAGATTTACCTCGTGCTCTAGACGCTCATTTTGATAAAGAATCTAGTGAACTTACATTTTCTGTGGACCGATTACCCATTCCTCTTCTGGCCAAAGTAAGCATAAGTATTTATTAAAATACTTTTACCAATTTATCTAATGTCAGCAGGAATCAATGTCATCCTATATTTCCTATAAGTCTTATATTTTCACAATGAAGCAAATTAACATCTCCCCCCTAGAAATCCTGTAATTACCCTATATTTATTTTTGATACCCCACAAATTTCTTCCGAAATGTAACTATATGTATTACAACAATTCAATTTTACTATTGTTTGGTCTTGTGAGTATTTTGTCCAGCTGACAAACACATGTTCCTATGAATGGAATAAATATATCAATGTAGATGTCCATTAGAATGTGGTGGATAACTCCATCACTTTATATTAGGATGTTATCTTGAAGTACACTTCATTTTCACTAAGAAAATTTCCATTATTAATATTTTTTATTTGTGAAAGCTATGATAAATGCTTCAAAAGTGCTGTGTTAGAAACTCGTATCAAAATCTATAATAAATTTCACAGAAGCTTTTGCAGGTTTCATATTTAAACTCTTGAAATTTGCAGTTATTTTTCATGAATCGATTGTTTTTTTATTTGTACTTTTTTGTATCAGGGTGTGGAAATAAATTATCTATGTTTTTATGAATAAGTGTTGCTTCACAGGAAATACACCTAGGAATTTATTGCTCATAGGATTTTCTTTCGGTTGGGTTCAAGCATTCATGTAATGAGTAGAGCTTAATTTATTTCAGGAAGAACCTGGGCCCTCTCAGTACCCTTTAAATATTCCCTTGTTGCTTCAGAATTCATTTTCAGCATATATTTAATTATATAAGAAAGTGTCGCCCTTTTTGCATTGCATGAAAAAGGGTTTTAAGGGCTATTTCAGCAATCAAACATGTATGTATACCTTGGGATGACCAGCTATGGTTTTTTGCATTTTATCTTTCATTTTCAAGGTATTTAACATATGTCAGTGGTTAACCCTGTTCAAGTTGCTTAGCTATGTATAGAAAGAAACCCTTACAAGAGGATCTCCAAGGTGTCATATCAATCATAATACTTTTAAAAAGTTCTTTTAAAATATCTCTTTACAAAAATAATTGATTTATTATGATCAATATTCATTTATTTATAACCAAAATATTTTCTAGATCCAAGCCAGATACCCTGATAGTGAAGAATGGATTCTCCAGAAATATATCGAAATTGATGCAGCTGAAGAAATTGTTTATCTCAAGCCTGGTGATCAACCTTTCAGTGATGTGAGAGTGTCACTCTGTCTGCAGAGCAATGAGTCATGGTGTGGTGATTCTAAAATAGCTAGCCCCTTTGACGGTAAATATTTCAATAGTCTTCTTTAAAACACCATAATTCTTAATTTTGTTACATAAACTGTTTTTGCTCATTAAGTCTGATTTAAAGTTTTTTTTAAATCATGGAATTACATCTAACTGTATAAAGCAATCATATTGCATACATCTAACTGGTTTGATCTTTTATTGCATATTCAATGTTAGGTTTGCTTGGTCTGTTGCAATTAAAAAAATATTTAAAGCCCAAGTTGATGCTTCTCTCTTTAACCTTTTGGATCCGGGGTGTTCATACAGAAACTTTTCTTTCAACCCAGGTAGTACGATAGTTTTACCACAGAATTCTTTTCCATTGAAAAGAGAAGGTATAAACTGTGTTACCAGACGTGTGAAACCTTGAAATAGCCCGGCTCAAGTAAAAATTTCAACCCCGTCCTCTAAACTAGACGAGACTTATGGTACAACAGGTGTACCGCCCAGTTTCTAAAGGTAAAATATTATATAAGAAAACTTCGGTGTAGTGCAGAGTCACTCAGTCGAGGTTCTGATGTAGTATTATTAAACCTTTCAGAATATATTTCAATTAATATTGATTTATTCATTATTATGAAGTTTAAAAAGGATTTTATGCCACAATATCAAATGAAAAAAAGTAATATGAAAGTCATTTGTGCCTCATTAGATTTAACTGATTTATTATTATTTTTTATAACTATGTACTTAAATAAAAGTATATCACAAGAAGGGCTTTTGTATTCTTCAGGTCTGTTAAGTTTATAGTAACTTGATGGTTTCACACATTGTTGAAATGCATTAATTTGCCTTTTAAAAGAATAATGCCCCTACTGTTGTTCTTATTCTCAAAAATAAAATAATGCTGAAAAGTTTAAATTTCATTTTTAATCTAATCATTTGTTCTGAGTGTCTATTGTTATGATTGTTTACTGAAATGATAACAAAATGTATATAATTTGTTAATTTTCAATTTATTTTGCTATGTTTAGACATCTTTGTATTTCATTAATTCATACAAATAGAACGTTAACTACTGTTGAGATAATTTAACTTATAATTTGTAAAAGACTTGCACATACTGTTTTATTTATAAGTAAATTTTTATGTGCATTATTTAAAAAAAAAACTTTAAAAATTCTCTATATCTTGATTCAACCTTTTATGTGCAATCAGAATTTAAGTCAGATTCAAGGCAAGCAATGTAACATTAATTTATTGTGAATTTAGTAGCTTCAGAATTGTGCCCATGCTTTGTACTTGTTTCGTATTTAAATTTTTTAAAAAAAACTTTGTAATAAGTGTTTGATTATACTGAAGATTTTTGTTAACATACTCTTTTTAAAATTTTTTAATGCTTATCTGAAGGATACACAGGACAGGTTAGTTCTGTTACACTGAATTTTGAGGTGAAACAAATGCATCCATTTTTTTTCTATTTTTTACAATTACTAAACATCATTTAATCTCATTATAGATGCTCCACGTTCAATTGAAACAGCTGGTCCTGTGACTCTTGAAAACATGGTTGTTATAATTGCTGTGTCTGGAACACTTGCAGTGCTTACATTGGGAGTTCTTATTTGCTTTTACTGGTGCAGGAGAGGAAATAGAGGTATGTTTTTTTTGGCTCTAATGCAGCATTTGTCATATTATGTGCTTACATAAATGTTCAGCAGTTATACCATCCTATATGAATTGACTAGAAACACTTGTTCATAGTCATAAATGGGGGTACAAAACACAAAATTGACCTCTCTATTTTATATTTTAGTTTTGTACTCTTTTTCACCAGTATAATTTGATTAATTTACATTATTATTTCTTTATTTTTTAATTTTGTTCCTTACCAATTTGGCACAGTTGTCTTTGAATTATGGAAAATAAAGGTGTTGAGCACAAAACGATTTTCTCTTCCACGAAGCTAAATCAATTAAAAACCTTCCCCTTGATTAGAAATAGAAAATCTGAATTTAACTTAAAATCACAGACCTTTTTTTTCCAGATTTTTTAAAGGACATACAAAAAATTGTAATACAAACTGAAAGTGTTCTAATTTAAACATTGTGCTAGATTTTCTTGTAGTTGATTTTTTAAAAAAGAAAAAAAAGCTCTATCTTTCAATAACATATTTCAAAGCGATCTATTTTAAATCATCTGATATTTTTTTTAGATAAAGATTATATAAAATTAGTTATTCGTATTTGATCTTTCTGTTTAATATGCACTGCCAACTTTAACTAATACGTAATTTTTTTATATTTTTAACTTTAGGAAGCAAGAAGAAACAAGAGATAAAGACATTGAAGTAAGTTAAAGTTTCATAAATATAACTGTTGTGCTATACTATATAAACAAAATTCTATATAATATTATCCAACATATGAATATCTAAGTAGAATTCAATATATTAATGTTTTTTTTTTTTAATGATTGTGTAGTGCCGGTCCTCCTCCAGTTACTTTGCCTTATTATTCTGAAGAAAATTTGACCAAGCACGGAGATGTGCTGGATTCCCAATCTAAACCAAACATTTATGTGACTGGACTGACTGATGGCCCTAATGATCACATGTGTAACTCAGCTCCTGATCATGGTACTTATTTTTGATTTACTTTAATTTTCTTTGCTATCTGCATTTAATATCTTCTGAAAAAAAAAAATCTTTAAGTTTAATTATAATGATTAAAATGTACACGTATCTCTCTCTGGGATGGAGACAGGATCCAGCTGATTCAGAATATATAGAGAGCCATTTCACTCCTTTTTGAAAGTTTTAAGTACTAGAAATATAAAATAAATTTCTATCATTAAAGCCTGTGCCTACATGTCATCCTAGACTTTAATTAGCATTGCATCAAAGTTAGGGCTTAATATGCCAAGTCGTTGTCAAATAATTCCCTATCCAATCGCTAAATCCCAAGCAGCCACAGCCAGTGTATAGAACAAGGGGTGAAACTTTCTGACACCAAGGTTTTTTCAAATTCATAGTCAAAAGACTACATAAATATTGCATTGAGTAGGAGAGCAAAGCCTCCCTTTTACAATAAAGAGTTATAGATTTTTGTGGGGAAAAGTTTGCCAAATTTCAGCAAAAACTTGAGACGCTCTGTAGATTCTCAGAAAAGGTAGCATAAGATATAATTTTTTACATTGTTTATTGCATCAACTTACAAGGAAAAAGTTATTATTTACAGCTACATAATTCATTGTTCCAAAATGTTTTGTTTTTCCTTTCTGGTGTACTTCTGACATTGGCTTCCTTGCCTATAAACATGTATGTAGTAACAAGCATTGAACAATATTATTACTGATTACTCTGATGATTTTCAAAGTGCTGTTAGAGAAAGAAATGAAATTGAATCATCCTAATTATCTCTGCAGGTCTTTTGTATCCCGGTGATCGTGATTTGGGCTCCTGCATGGTTCCTGATGGCCACTTAAACATGCTGCTGAAGAATGGAGACATGCCTCCAGATGGTTCTTACTATCCCTTTGAAGGCGAGATGGTTAATGACTACTACAGTGGCAATGACTTCAAACCAGTGAATGATGACATGATGAACATGAAAAATAGAGAACATTTACGTAAGTCTTGTATTTACAAAAATAGAAATGTGCTTCTGATTAGGCATTTTAGTTAAGTTTCCATTTTTATAGAAATGTCTTAATGTTTGTAATAAATATTTTGTGTATGTGTAGTTTGCTTATGAATTATTGTGTTTTTTTACAAAACTATGATTTATTTAAAATATATTTAAAAAAAAGCATATTAATTTTTTTTTTTTTTTTGCAATTTTTCATATATATGTGAATAAGAAATAATAAGATTAATTTCATATGCACTCTTTTGTGGGAAGTTTAATGAATAGTTATACATGATTTTTTTACTCTATTAAGAATGACTAACATTATTCTGTGTTTTGAAACAAACTAAAGTAATTCCATATGAATGATTACATCAAGGTGTAAAGTTGGTTAGGCAAAATATTTGAGAGTTTGGTTAAAATTTTATACTGAGTATATGATTAATTTATGCTAAAAACTAATTTAAAAATTAGCAGATTCTACTTAGAACATTTCAAAAACTGTTTAAACAAAGCGCTTGCTTAATAGTCAAATATTTATCCCCAATTTAAATAATACACTAAAGCTTACTTTTTTGCCATTTCACCTCAATTTAAATAATTTGATGACTGGAATTTTAACTTTAGCACAGCTCAGAGTCCACATAGTAGGAGCAAACAATTGGAATGTTTATGAAAGTAGTTACAAAATAATTAATCAATAATCTAGACCTAATTGAAATTAAGAAAAAAAGCAGTAGCAAAAAAAAATATATATATATAAATTTTATATAAATTTCCTTTTAATACATATATTTTTTTCTTCACAGAATTCTTGATTCTTTTGGTACTTGGATTAATTATGTTTTTTTATTATTGCTCTCTAAGTACATTTGGTCCTTTACTCAATAGACTCTACATTTTATTACAGATTCACCATATTATGATGTCAGCGGATTGCCTGACCCATACAGCATGAGAGATGATGAGAAGATGCATCACAACTCAATGTGCTTTGATGAAAGTCTAGAAAGTGGATATTCCACTCCAAATTCCCGATCTAGGCGGATCATCCGAGAAATCATAGTGTGAACTTTTTATTTAAATGCTTAATTGTTGAAGCTTGTCAGCTGTACGGCACCAAGAAGAAAAGACAGACGAACACTTGGTGTGTGTGAGCTGTTTCTCTGGTCCTACAGAGCCATGTGTGATAAGACTTAAAAAAAAATTGGACTCATTTAATGGCTTCCGGCCCCGATGCTCGGTCGTCAAACATTCTGCTGGACGGATTGAAACACTTTTCATGACGTGTGACAACTTTAAAGAAAAGTGTTTGTCTTGTATCACTGCTGAGGCTGATGTGTAAATAAATGTGCATCTGCTGCACGGAAAGAAATCAAATAGTTCGATAAAGTGAAGAAGCAAATAAATGACAAATCAAATGATTAATATGATGCAATTTCAGATTAAAGAAAAATCTTGTGTGTTATTTGCAAGTTGTTATGTGAACCACTGAAATTTAACATGTTTGGTGCTGCTGTATTTTCTAGTGTATAAGACGCTCCTATGAATGAGATACATCCAAGAAATTTCATAAACTATGTGGTAAAATTTAAAGTTTGAAATGGGATTTATATTGATAGATAATATAAGTTAAAAAAAATTGTTTTCTTATTTTGAGTATAGTAAGGTTAACCTTTTACAATCCTGAATTTTTTTTTTTTTGCCTTTTGACACTTTACCGTCATTTATTTCTCTTTCTTTTTACTCTTCATTACAACCATTAATGCTCTTTACTGTCCTCAAAGAGGCAGCTAATTTCATATTTCACGGAAAATTAAACACTCTTTTGTTTTTGAAGTTTTTAGAATACTTAGTTCATTGGGCAAATGACCCTGAAAAGTGTGGGTCACACAATTTTGCTTTTTACATAAACTGCATGTTCCATTTTTAAGTAATAAAGTAAAAAAAGTTTTGTCTTTTTATACACTGAAAATAGGGTGATTTTTTGGTGTAAATTTTAATCAAGAATATTAACATGAAACACGAGACTTGTATTTGTCCCCTCCCCCTTTTTTTTGCACAAAAGTGCTATTCTGTTAAGTGCAAAAGTGACCAACTTGTTTGTTCTCATGGTTTATTAATGTTATTCAAAGCTTATATATTACAAGCTCTGAATAATATTAGTAAACTAATATTCAGAGCTCAAAGCCAGCACAGTATATCCCATAAGGCTCTTGTGTTATTAAACTCAACCAAACCAATCAATCAGAGTGCAAAACTTTTAGGAATACTAGAACGATATAAATTGATTTTGTAACATGTCTTGTTAACAACAAAGTGGTTTAGAGCTCATTTGAAACTTTAGGTTCTCCAAAGGTCAACTGGAATATTTGGTACTGATTCTGCTTAATAGGCTTAAAAGGTGCATTGTTATCTTCGACTCAAGGCTCTATAATTAGCCAAGAAAAGAGTATACTAATCTCTAAAACTATCATTCATCATTTGACAGTTTACTTCATAACATGAATGATATGTTTACAGTTACAAGTCAAAAAAAATTTTTTTTGCCCTAAAGTATTTTTGATCAACCAGAAAATGCTACTGCACAGTTCAAAAGTTAATGTGTTTAATTGGCTGTTTAAATCTACACATATGCTTTCTACTCCCGTTGGCCACCTTAGTCATAAACTATGCTTACTTACCACTTAAACCATATGTAAAAGTTTAAAATTTTAAAAAAGTTTTCTGAAAAGAAAGGACCATATATTTAATCTTAAGTAAAGAATTAAACAAATTTTAAATTCAAGCCTTTTTAATTGAAGCTGTTTTGTATGTGTTTTAGTAAGTGTGTTATTGTGTATCTGTATTTGTTTAGAAAAATGCCATAAGGACTAGAAGAAAATCACTATTTTGTCATTGATTTTTTTGTTAGTTAATGTTTCTTTGAATGTTTGCTCTTGCCTTGTGCTGTTTTTCTTACAGAAACATGTATTTATTTTTCATGATGTACAGAAATTCCTCGTTTTTAGCCGTGTATAAATTTTTTATCGGACATAGATGTCAGGTGCTCAGTTTATAATTGTCAGCTAATCTGATGGTTTGCGTTGAGCATGTTGACTGTCTTCAGTGTACATATATTTTTAGCATGTACATATCCATAAAGATTACAATCTGTTCTCACAAAGCATTATTGTTTTGTATTTAATTATTACTAATAGTTCTAAGAAGCACTAGAACTTGCTTAGACTTGGAATGGCAAATTAATTTCATTATAAATATGGCATATTGGTGAGAATTATTGGCAGTAAAGGTATTTTTTACCTTGAAATGGCAACTGCCATGTCTGCTATAAGGGTTCTGTTCCTTTGGTTGATTTAAGTTCTTAATTTGTTAACAAATCCTAGTTCTTTTTCTGCTTAAAAAATATTATTGAAATCTTGCCACAGATAAAATGCCAAGTATTAGTAGTAATTCACGTTATAACAAAAAATTATATTTGTTTGAAAAAAAATTGGAAGATCTTGTTTGTCATTTTCAGCTTGACTGATGAAATCTAACCCAGGTAGCACAAAAAACGTTTAAACACTTTTAATCGGTTGTTACAATGTTAATAACCATTTTACAACCTTTAAAAAACGAAGTGTGCTACTTGGGAATCTAACAAATGATTTTTTTTTTTTTGTAAATAACAGTATGGTTTAAGGCTGTAAAAATTAAGGATGTATATTTTTGCTTGTTTAAAAATAGTTTCTTTGTATTTTCTTCAAAGCATATATAGATCAGGTTTTACTTTTAACTTATTCTGCTATGGATGTTATGTATTTCCTTTTTTCTTTTTTGTTTTTAGGTGCCAGATTGTCTTTCAAATCAGTTGCATCAATTGGATGTGTTTTTGTGTTTAATTTTCTTTAAATGTGTTGTGTGTTTATATGTATAATGCTTTTGATGAACATACTAGTAATCTTTGTACATAGTTTTTACATCAAAATGTCAAATGTAGCACTCATTTCAGACAAATGTCTATTTTTTGACAATCATTGTCTGTTATATGATTAAAATCACGTTTTCATCAATTTGGAAATATTTTAATCATATTCATTAAGCAAATCGGATCATTTAGAATTTTTCTACTTATCATTTTGTACTTTTCCAATAAAATATTTTGTTTTAAATATGAGTTGTGAGTTTGATTGCAAGAGGATTTCAGTTCCTCATTTTCCTTAATGTGAAATCTGTCACAAAATCTTCAAAAACACAAGCCCACATTTATATATAGATGAATATCTCAAGGTAGAGAGAGTAATTCCCCCTTCTGACCCCCTTTTGCCACAAGTTGTGTCTGAGTTTTTACACTTTTGTAATTAGTGTTGTCTATTGCTTGTTGACTGCAAGAAAGAGTTAAAAAAAAAAAAAAACCTGAATTGCTTATTTTTCTCACTTGATTGTACCCGATGTCTTATCCTTATTTGTTTTTTGTTGATATTATATTTCTTGCTCTTTGGCCGAAAAAAATTTAGCGACAAAGGAAATGCCAACAGTTAAATCACAATAAAATCATCTCAATGAATGCTGAATAGTAAATTTATCTCCAAATTGGTGCCCCCCCCCCCCCCCCCACCAATTTCATTAGAATGCAAGAAATCTGCCAAAAAGTTGACTAAGTCGAAAAAAAAATCCATATCATTCTATAACTAGTATTGAGGATATTTGGTATCAATAATTTTGTATACGTTTATCTTTCTTAGAATGGAATACATCAATAAATATTAATAACAAACGATAATAAATAAAATTAAGGGCTGCCACTAAAGAAATTATAGTTGAAATAAAAATATAAATTAATTTTAAACAGTCAATGCCACTGGCGATAAACATAAGTAAAGTAAGTTAGTTGGCTAAGTAAAATATAAAATGTCTTTTTCATCATACTTAAAACGAATGAAAAATATAACAAGAAGTTCTGCCAAAAACTAAACGAGCCTACTTTCCCGTACATCGACACCGGCATTCTAGCATCTGATCAATATTATCTTGATTATCTGAGACTGAAAATTATGTCAAACATACCTTTTTAGCACTTAAAGCTGATTTCTAAATGCAAAATATACCAATCTCATCAGATGAAATAGACACGTAAAAAGTAAATAAACGACAAAATAAAGTTTTTTCGCACCTTTTAGAGAATGTAACTATTATAGTTCTTCTGTAGAAAAATTCCTCAATCGTTTTCAATAAATACATCAATAAAAGTACAAAGAACATACACAGAAAGGAAAATAAACTCGTTCCTTAATAAAATGTCTCGAATTTCATTTTTAATCCTTTGCCAGTTGTTAAAATATAAATAAAGAATAAAATGCTCTCGCGAATGAAAAATTTTTGTTACAAAAAAAGTCGTCTGCTTAAAAAAAAATAATAATAAAATCAAAACAGATAAATAAATAAAAAATCGTCTGCACAGTCAGTAATTTTTTTTCTGAGCCTGCATTTCTGCCATGTTTACAGAGTCGGAGTCGGAATCAGTCCTCACAGAAGATTATCCAAAAAAGCTTACTTTACATGCATTACTTATCAAAACCATTTCCTTACAAAATTAGTTTGAAGGAAATCTGCCTTTAAGCTCAGGATCTACATTTAACTTAAATTTCCCCGTAGGCGCTAATGTTAAGGTTTTTTCTGAACGGTTCAACGTTGAACGAAAAATGGTTCGAATCAAAAAGCGAACTATGAGAATGAGAATCTCCGAGATCTTTCGAACAAAAAAACGTTTATTCAATTCGGACGGTTCACTTAAAAGTTATTAAGTGGGGAAAGGTTGCTTGAACGGTTCAATGTTGAACGAAAAAATGTTCAAAGTTTAAATATAGTAATAAAGTATCCTTCCTTAGATCCTTCGAACAAAAAAAAAGTTTGTTTAAATCCCACTGTTCACTCAAAAGTTATTAGGGGCTTGTTTGAAGGGAGCTTGTTTAAACGGTTCAATGTTGAACGAAAAATTGTTCAAATCGAAAATGTAAATACGGGAATGAAGTATCATTGAAAAGATCTTTCCAACAAAAAAAAGTTTGTTCAAATCGGGACTGTTCATTAAAAAGTTAGTATCACTGGACCGGTTGTTTGAATGGCTCAAAGTTGAACCAAAAATTGTTCAAATCAAAAAATCAAATATGGGAATGAGCTGTACTCGCCGAGATCTTTCCAACAAAAAAAAGTTTGTTCAAATCGGAATGTTCATTCAAAAGTTATTAGGGGGGGGGGGGGGGGGCAGACAGACCGACAGACGCACAAATTCCCCATCTCAATACCCTACTTTCCAATTTTTAATTTTTCAATATTCATTTTTCTTTTTCATTTCTTTTTGACTTTTTTTTGGATTTGGCGATATTTTTTGGACTTGGCGATCTTTTTTAGATGCATTAAGCCACTTTTAATGCTTTTGTTTATTATTACAGCTAACTGAAATAGTACTAATTTTGGGTTTACTGTACAAAAGAAAGAGTTTGATTCAAGCCCAATCGAATATTTTTTAGTCCTAGTTAGTCGATCACAAACTACTTATTTCAACATTTCAAGTTAATTACTACATTTTTACTACTATCTTTACAGAAATTTTAGAAAATCTTTTTCTTCTTCTAAAATGTGTCGAGTGAGGAATCATTTGCCTTCATTTATGTTGCATGTTGTTGGAGAGTTTTTTTTTTTTTTTTTGCGTATTCTAACTAGCGGTTATGATTCTACCCTTTGTTTTGAACGCGACCTCACCACTCATACCTGGTGGATGTTAAATTGAACAAGAAGTTCTGTCAAGAACTAAACGAGCCTACTTTCCCGTACATCGACATCGGCATTCTAGCATCTGATCATTATTCTCTTGATCATCTGAGACTAAACATTATGTCAAACATACCTTTTTAGCACTTAAAGCTGATTTCTAAAAGCAAAATATACCCCTCTCATCAGATGAAATAGAGACATAAAAAGTAAATAAATGAATAAATGAAGTTTTGTCGCACCTTTTAAAGAATGTAACTGTTACAGTTCTTCCGTAGAAAAATTCCTCAATCGTTTTCAAAAAAAAAAAAAAAAAAAAAAATAATAATAAAAGTACAAAGTACATCAAAACACATTTTATCAAAGAAAGGAAAAAAAACTCGTCCGTCGATAAAATGTCTCGATTTTCACTTTTAAACCGTTGCCAGTTGTTAAATATAAATAAAGAATAAAATGCCCTCGTGAATGAAACACTTTTGTTACAAAAAAAATCGTCTGCCAAAAAAAAAATAATAGTAATAAATAAAATAACACAAATGAATAAATAAACAAAAAATCGTCTGCACAGTCAGTCATTTTTTTCTGAGCCTGCATTTCCGCCATGTTTGTGGAGTCGGAGTCGGAATCAGAGTCCTCACAGAAGATTATTCAGAAAAGTACTTTACAAACATTATTTATCAAAACCATTTTTTTACAAAGTTAGTTTGAAGGAAATCCGACTTTAAGTTCCAGGATCAACATTCAACTTAAATTCCCCGAGGCGCTAATGTTAAATTTTTTTCTGAACGGTTCAATATTGAACGAAAAATGGTTCAAACCAAAAAGCGAAATAAGGGAATGAACCTCTCCGAGATCTTTCAAACAAAAAAAAGTTTATTCCATTCGGATGGTTCACTCAGAAGTTATTAGGTGGGGAAAGGTTGCTTGAACGGTTCAATGTTGAACGAAAAAATGTTCAAATTGAAAATTTAAATACTGTAATGAAGTATCCTTGCTGAGATCCTTCGAACAAAAAAAAAGTTTATTTAAATCGGACTGTTCACTCAAAAATTATTAGGGGTGACAACAGCTTGCTTGAGCGGTTCAATGTTGAACGAAAAATTGTTCAAATCGGAAATGTAAATACGGGAATAAAGTATCCTTGATAAGATCTTTCGAACAAAAAAAAGTTTGTTGAAATCGGACTGTTCACTCAAAAGTTAGCATCGCGGGACAGGTTGTTTGAACGGTTCAAAGTTGAACCAAAAATTGTTCAAATCGAAAAATCAAATATGGGAATGAGTTGTACTCGCCGAAATCTTTCCAACAAAAAAAAGTTTGTTCAAATCGGAATGTTCATTCAAAAGTTATTAGGGGGTAAAAGGTTGCTTGAACGGTTCAATGTTGAACCAAAATTGTTCAAATCGAAAAATCAAGTATGGGAATGAGTTGTAATCGCCGAGATCTATCCAACAAAAAAAAGTTTGTTCAAATCGGAATGTTCATTCAAAAGTTATTAGGGGGGAAAGGTTGCTTGAACGGTTCAATGTTGAACGAAAAATTGTTCAAATCGAAAATGTAGATACAGGAATGAAGTATCCTTGAAAAGATCTTTCGAACAAAAAAAAGTTTGTTCAAATCGGACTGTTAACTAAAAAGTTAGCATCGCGGGACAGGTTGTTTGAACGGCTCAAAGTTGAACCAAAAATTGTTCAAATCGAAAAATCAAATATGGGAATGAGCTGTACTCGCCGAGATCTTTCCAACAAAAGAAAGGTTGACCAAATCGGAATATTCATTCAAAAGTTATTAGGGGGGGACAGACAGACAGACAGACCGACAGACCGACACACAAATTCCCCATCTCAATACCCTACTTTCAAATTTTTTAATTTTTCGATATTCATTTTACCTTTTTATTTTTTTAACTTGGCGATATTTTTTGGACTTGGCGATATTTTTTTTAACTTGGCGATATTTTTCGGACTTGGCGATATTTTTTAGATGCATTAAGCCAATTTTAATACTTTTTTCGTCTTTCTTTTATTTTTAACGGGAAAGTAGGCTAAAAACAAACATTTACCTCAAAAACCATTTGAAAAGACTTCCTTAAATTATTTTTTCTTCATTTCTTTACATTTGAACGACCCTAAATCCAAATTTTTGAGAGAAGAGGCTCCCCTCCAATATTAACATGTTAGTGCCTAAATTATTTTAAATGAAAATTTTTGAAAAATCTTAAAATTACATTTTATACTTTATAAATAGAATAAAGATAGTTTTATTCACTTACAGTATTTTGTAGTTGAAATAATAGATAAATAGCTGGATCTTTCTGGTAGTAAAAAAGTAGGTAACTTTCCTTTAATCTTATATATGAAGATACCAATTTTGTAAATTCAGAAAAAAGTTTTCCTAAAATTAAAACCTGTTAAAGAAAAGTGTGTAATATACTTAAAAAAAAATTCCGTTGTACTTCCTAGAATTAAAATTGCACTATGAATCTGTAACATGACAAACTTCTGATGTTACTTGCTAGACTGAACGGCAAAGGAAAGATCCAAAAGCTTTTTAGGGGTGTAGCCACATGTGTAAGGAGATCAGCCAATAAGAAATGATAAAAAGGTATTGGTTTTCAGTGAAAGGTCTGAAAAGAGGTGAACTAAAAAAATATCACTAGGCAGTAACTGGTTAATATTTAGAGAGATTCCAATTTTAATATTTGATTGTTTTATAATCTTTTGTGTATTCCGACGTCGTAGAAGTTTGTTCAATGTCACACGTTTTTACCGTAGCATCATCTAAAATTCTTAAAGTTTGCGAAATTTCTTTTCCACGAAATTACCGAAACTTCCAAAATTCAATAAACCTTTAAAATCTTAATCAATAGGATAGTGTGAAAGGAAGGACACAGCTAATGGGCTTATGATCCTAGCAAATTTATTAGTCCTCAATGAAGATCGAGCCCTCTTAAAACTATTTCATAGCTACCAACTTTTCCTTTTTCTTTGGGAGACTCCCGAATTTTGATTCTTTCTCCCAAGTTTCTTAATGAAGTAAATATTCGAATTTTCATTAAAACAATGAAATTCCCTAATGAAATTGTGTTTTCCATGATCATATACAGGGTGTCCACTCCTATCGTGGACCAATAGCTAATTTCTAAACCGTTAGAGATAAGCTTATAGTTCATTTAGGAAAAAATCTCCAAATTACGAAAGGAATTTTGGGTCTATTCAATGTTTTTCAAAAAATCAAATTTTGAAAGAGTTACGAAATTTAAATTTTTATACAGCCCCCCAGTCCTATCAATCATATTTAGTAAAACATTCTTGACACTGTAACGTTTAAAACTAAAAAAAAATCACTCTTCTACCACAAAAATTGACCGAGTTATGACGTTTTGAAAAATCAAGATTTTGCATTATTTCCTGACGTCATCGAGAGATTGCTGAAGGAACCGTATGCAAAATCATTCAAAATCTTGATTTTTCAAAACGTCATAACTCGGTCAATTTTTGTCGTAGAAGAGTGATTTTTTTTTAGTTTTAAACGTTACAGTGTCAAGAATGTTTTACTAAATATGATTGATAGGACTGGGGGGCTGTATAAAAATTTAAATTTCGTAACTCTTTCAAAATTTGATTTTTTGAAAAACATTGAATGGACCCAAAATTCCTTTCGTAATTTGGAGATTTTTTCCTAAATGAACTATATGCTTATCTCTAACGGTTTAGAAATTAGCTATTGGTCCACGATAGGAGTGGACACCCTGTATATAGAATTTCGGAAAATATCCTTTGCAGTAAAATGATCACGATCGCCATAATGAAACCTTTTCATCAGCCCCGTCATTAAGGGGGGTTGGGGGAGGGGTGAATTGCCTAATCCCCTGCTTTTGAAAAATCAATGTTTTTACATATAAGTGGGCGTGGTTTGACTTGTTTTCCGATGAAATTGCATTGTGTTTGCACCCTTTGAGCTCTTCTGGAAAAACTTGAAATGACGTGCTTGCTTTTTATACACGAGTGTGAGAAATGTAAATGTCCGATCATCAGGGGCGGACTGGCTCTAAAATTTTTGTGTGGAAAAAAAATTCTTGCCGGCCCCCTACCCAAGAAAGTGCATTGTTCCCAGCCCGAAAATTTTTTAACAGGTTTCCTAAATTTGAATTAAATAATAATGATAATAATAATAATAATAATAATAATAATAATAATAACAATAATAATAATAACAATAATAATAATAATAAACGGAAACTAATTTTTTGTTAAAAAAACAAGGTTTTTTCTCAGAAATTCTTCATAAAATTAGAAACGCCAACATCTAAAATGTACACATGGTATATCAAGGACCTAATATTCTCAAAAAATGTTTGAGAACCTAAATTCCTGTACGCAATAATAATTTTAAAAAAAACCCACACACACAGAAAAAAGCCACGTGGGTTTTTGAAAATCTGCACTTAAAAATGTACGTTTTTTATGTAAGTGAATAAAAATCCAATTTAAACCAAGAATAAGATATCTGCCTATGATCTGTAATATTAAACCACTCAAAAAAAAACTTAATTACTTTTTTCAAAATCCTTGCTTGAAATTGCATTGAACTTATGCAAACTAAAGAAAATTTTCATTTGAACCAAACGTAATATATAAGTTCAGAATGTGAATACATTATACCTCACGAATAAGAAGTTTTTCGGAAGTATTGGATAAGCTTAAATTATTGCTCTGCAAAGAAAAAATAAATGTTTTGAGGAACAGTATTTATTTCATAACAACATTTAAAAAATGCACAGAAACTCTCCAAACAAAGGGGAAAAAAAAATCGCAATTTTCTCTGTGAAATCCATTGATGGCTAAATGTAAATAACAAGACGGTCGTTTATTACGTACAACCAAAGAAACCAAAAACAAGCTATTTTTACTTCATTGTATGAGCATTATTTGCTTGCTTGAAAATAAAACGAAAATCATTTGACAAAAAAATTTTTCCAAAAAAATTAAGAAGACACAACATAGAAATAGTCTGAATTAAGCCGTTTTGATGACATAAATTTCACAAAATTACTGAATACAAAATCATATTGTAAAAAAGTTACTCGAAAATAAACTAAAAATGATAAAAATTGCAGTGCTACTCTTCCTTCCTCATACAATTCCTTTTAATTTCATAAAACTGAAAAATCTACAAAGAACTTTATGAATTTGAAATAGTGCTCAATCATATTATTGGCCATTTTTTACGGAGTTTGAAAATATGCTATATCTCAAATTTACACGTTGTATTAATTACTTTGAAACTGAATAATCATAGTAAAATTGAAAAGTTTATGGTGAAAAGATTTTTAAAAAATGTACGTTTCGACACTAGTTGCAATGCAAGGAATGCTAGTTTTAATATAAAAAAATCTGAAAATGCTGCATTTCAAGCTCGGAAATTTTAGATTTGCTTTTAAAATTGTAGCATAAAAAATTCAATTAAAAGTAAAACTAGATCAGCTATTTTCCACTAAAATAAATGAAAGAACAAAGCATAATATGTGTATTTCCAATAGATAAGAAAACATTATTAACTTTCCAACTACTGTTTGAGATAAGAGCTGGCAAAAGGTTAGTTTTGGAGAATTTTGTAAAGATTCTGGCAACAAAATGAAAAATACTGTATATAAAGAGTTTGTTTATGACAAAATACTTATACTGTATCTAAAGAGTTTGTTTATGGCAAAATACTTATACTGTATCTAAAGAATTTGTTTATGACAAAATACTTATACTGTATATAAAGAGTTTATGATAAAATACTTGTCATTGAAAATAATTGGTGCTTTCAATAATATTACTTTACAAATGCCATTTTGATTATAAAATATTTTTGAAAGGTCCCTAAACGAACTATAATTTCTTCTAACCAAATCCCAGCTTAATTTTAATGAAAAGTAATCTATAAAAAACGAAAAGTATATTTAATTAATGCATCAATCTTTTAAATACTTTAATACATTTGTTTGTGCAGTCGCTAGAAAATCAACTCTCGATTCGATTTTTGAAGCTGAATTTCTCTTCAAATTTTTGCAGATCCTAATACTAACAAATTCTCCGTTAAATTTAACATCAAAATTTTGTTAAGCGACTTAAAGAAACTAAAATCATTTTTAGCTCAAGAAAGTAAAATTTTGTGCTGATTATTTGCCAGTGACTATTATATTCATTTCTTTGCACCGATTTAAAAATCATTGAAATATTTTATACATTTTAAGATATTTTCAAAACTTATTATTTTATTCAGCTAATTAACCAAGTAATTTTGCTTTAATTTAGATGTGCATGAAACAACTTTTGCACAAAAACTAAAACATTTTCATTGAAAGAAAATTTGCAAGCAACCATTAAAAATAGGTTAACTGGAAAAAGCGCTTAAAAAATGATGCAATTTTATAAAATGCAATAGCTTCTTTTTTAACTTTTTTAATAAACAAACCGTGTTTTCCTTCAAAAGATAGAGAAGTAAAATTTCGCAATATTCACAAGATAACAACTTCAATTATTCAACATTCTTGTTTAATTTAACCACAAAGTTTCTTTCAAAGCATTTAATTTATAATCTTTTTTGTTAAGTTTAATAAATTATGAATATAGATTATAGAATAGTTGTAGCGAAAGATAAAAATAACGCAGTACATTTTTCCCCCAACTTGAAGCCAGCCTCTAAATTTAATTGGGATGATTTTTCCCTCGAAAAATTTTAGGTGTTCAGTTTTAGAAGGTCATTTTATTGAGATCGAGCCTTAAAACTAATTCTTTTATTGTCAGCGCTATATTTGT
The DNA here is from genome assembly GCA_038373865.1 of Uloborus plumipes. Lineage (NCBI taxonomy): Eukaryota > Metazoa > Arthropoda > Arachnida > Araneae > Uloboridae > Uloborus > Uloborus plumipes. The sequence goes on from JAXGGA010000605.1 coordinate 154,807, forward strand.
TTTCCTTTCCTCTATTAAAGTACTTTGATGTGGGTCACTTTAGGTAACTTTTTTTGCACATATAATTAAAATGTATTTTAAAAAAATTGAATAATAATAATAATAATAATAACAATAATAAGGAAAACTTTAAATCACATTTTGACATTTCAAATGTTGATGTAATAATTCATTATAAAAATCTAAAGATAATAAATAGGGCGAAGCATGCAAACTTTTCTTTTCGTATTTCGATTTCGATTTGGAGGGGGGAAAATGTATACTTGATCATTAGGGCGAAGCATTTTTTTTTTTTTCGATTTCAGTTTTTTTCTACTGTGAAAAAATTGGGTACTGGTAAGTATGTTAAGTGTGCAAAATTTCGCGAAAAACAAAAAATATTTCCCACCTCCAGCAGACAAATAGATTTACTTACAAAAATTATATTTTAAGTTTAAGAAAGTTTTAAAGTAAACAGTTAAATATCGTGAAAACTTAATAAAATAAAACTAGTATGATCACATAAAAAGTTACAATATTTCACAGCACAGCAGCAGGTGCCATAAACAAATGCAAATATATCCTATGATGTCCCAATAGAGCAAGACAGAAAGACTCATCACTTCAAGTTTTAAATACTACTATTCATTCTTCGTATGACTTTCAGATAGTAAAACAGCAAAAGAGTTCAGACTATTTTAATTACGAAAGTTGAATATTTTTGTACGTACAGTGTATTACAAAAATAGTTCTCTGCGTGTTTTGGCAGTTTTTGCTTGCAATAAGGAGAAATGTAATCAATAGTTAATACTTTATTGACCAAGTTAAAGATACTTTTTTTTTCAGTTAATATTGCAATTTTAAATAGACTCTTGAAAAAAAGAGTATTAACTATAAGTTTAACAAGAAGTTCTGTCAAGAACTAAACGAGCCTACTTTCCCGGCATTCTAGCATCTGATCATTATTCTCTTGATTATCTAAGACTAAAAATTATGTCAAACATACCTTTTTAGCACTTGAAGCTGATTTCTAAAAGCAAAATATACCTCTCTCATCAGATGAAATAGACACATAAAAAGTAAATAAATGAATAAATAAAGTTTTGTCGCACCTTTTAAAGAATGTAACTGTTATAGTTCTTCCGTAGAAAAATTCCTCAATTGTTTTCAAAAAAAAATTAAAAGTACTAAGTACATCAAAACACATTTTATCAAAGAAAGAAAAAAAAAGAAAACAAAAACTCGTCCGTTGATAAAATGTCTCGAATTTCACTTTTAATCCGTTGCCAGTTGTTAAATATAAATAAAGAATAAAATGCTCTAGTGAATGAAACATTTTTGTTACAAAAAAAAATCGTCTGCCAAAAATAATAATAATAATAATAATAAATTCAATAAAACAAATGAATAAATAAACAAAAAATCGTCTGCACAGTCAGTCATTTTTTTTCAACCTGTTTACTCAAAAGTTATTAGGGGTGACAGCTTGCTTGAGCGGTTCAATGTTGAATGAAAAATGGTTCAAATCGGAAATGTAAATACGGGAATGAAGTATCCTTGAAAAGTTCTTTCCAACAAAAAAAAGTTTGTTCAAATCGGACTGTTCATTAAAAAGTTAGTATCGCGAGACCGGTTATTTGAACGGCTCAAAGTTGAACCAAAAATTGTTCAAATCAAAAAATCAAATATGGGAATGAGTTGTACTCGCCGAGATCTTTCCAACAAAAAAAAGTTTGTCCAAATCGGAATGTTCATTCAAAAGTTATTAGGGGGGGACAGACAGACAGACCGACCGACAGACCGACAGACCGACACATAAATTCCCCATCTCAATACCCTACTTTCAAATTTTTAATTTTTCGATATTCATTTTACCTCTTTATTTTTTTAACTTGGCGATATTTTTTGGACTTGGCGATATTTTTTTTAACTTGGCGATATTTTTTGGACTTGGCGATATTTTTTCGATGCATTAAGCTACTTTTAATACTTTTTTCGTCTTTCTTTTATTTTTAACGGGAAAGTAGGCTAAAAACCAGAAATGGCTGAAACGAGAGCTCAAAAAAATGTCCATGCGTACGGTTGCAGACAATTTAAATAGCGGGGGCATTAAGAGCTTTCTTTATGGTATTTTTACAGTTGATGAGTTAACTACTACAATCTTTATTAGGTAAATTAAGATTCCTGAAAACCTTTCAGTTACATAATACTTGTATTTAAATAGTTAAATAGATTAATATTAATTGCCATAGCTGCCAATTGTGTATTGTTTCCATCAGTTAAATTTTTGCGATTAATTTACTAACGCACATTAGAATATGTATTATCTGAAGGGGGGGGGGTAATTTTCTAAACACAAAAATAACATGTTTTGTGAAATTTAATAACTTTCTGAAAAATTGCAAAAAAGAGCCCTATATTATTTGCTGTAACTGCTGATCCCTTCATTGTCCCACTCTAAAAAACTTTGGATGTTTTCAGTAAAACACATAAAAAGTTGTGTATTTTTTTCAAAATTATTATAAAATAGTACTTCAAAAGCTTTTGAATTTAAATTTTATGAAATTTGTTTTTCGCGCACTGCATTTAAGTAACACATGAAATCAAACTGCATATGATTCCCTTTTAAATAAACTTAAACAGTTCTATAGCTCTCACAGAAGCTTGAGCAATAGCATTCCCAAGTACTGCTGACAAGTAAAAAAGAGAAATCTCTAACGAATTTCAAAAACTAATTGCACATTAATTATGAGTGAGATATTTTTAAAAGTTTATGGATAAATTTAAGGTGTCAAAGAGATAGATATATTTACAATAGAAAATATTTTTTGATCGATTTGACATGGAATGACCCAAAATTTACTTAGTGGAAGCGGAAGATATTTTTTGTTTTTCACGAAACTTTGCTAATTTGTCATGCTCACAAGAACTCAACTTTTTTTTACACTAGGGCAAAACTGAAATCGAAAAAAAAAAAAAAAAGATTTCGCCCTCCGGCCTAGTGATCAAGTACACATTTTTCTTTATTTATTATTATTATTATTTTTACTGAACGTAAAAACAATCGAGCTCTATATAACATTGTATAAATGTATCCAGAATGTACGACATTTTCTCGTTTAAAAATCGAGCCAAATCACATAAAAGGCTGTATTACGTGGATAAATTTAACGCGGATTATAAATCTAATACCGCAATTGCTGATAGTCTTTTGACATTTTAAGTTAATATTAATTTAAAAATTAACGTGAATCCAAGAAAATGTTATGAAGGCCTTTTTGTGCAATATATTTCTAATGAAAGGAAATATTCAGTTCATGTTAAATTTAATTTAACCTTTATGCTTTCATATTATTTAAAGTGATTAAAACAGCAAAAGTTAAACAAACACATGATTTAAAATACTATTACCTCGATAAGATTCTTGTCACTCTTGATTCAAAACATGTAATTCCATTAAGCAGTCAAGAACGATGAAAACGAATGACTCGTTTTTGTTTCTTAGAGAGAAAATCAAACGGAGTGCTAAAGTAACCTAATTGGTTGAAAAAGCCATGGGTCTATCCATTGCATAAAATGTGGCGGGAAGCCTAACAGATACGAAAGAAGAAAAGAAAAAAGAGCTATTTAGCTGGCGTTTTTCGTGTTACTTAAGAATCCCAATGCATCCTTTTCTCCGAATGGCGCCTTTTTCTTATTTCAGCTTTTCCCAGACAGCCTCAGAGCCATAAAAAAGGTTCCCACCCCCAATATAACGCTCCTCACTAGAAATCCCCGAAGCATCAATTCCAAACAGAGATAGCAGAGACACCATTTTAACCCTCAAGGCTCGTTTTGGACGAAGACCCCACAAAGCCATTGTTTCCCTTCCTTTCACTTGCAACGGCCCTGCATAGTGCTGAGTAATATCAGCGTCCTACCCCCATCAACCCCCCCCCCCCGTCAAGAAAAAGCTTAGATCATTCTATATGGTCTAAGAGAAAAAGAGTGTTAGCTGTGGTCTCAAACGTGCAGAACGGCCGGCCCAACTTTCTTTTTTTTTTTTGAAAAAAATTACTTTTCTAATTTCAAAGATAAGTAAAAGTAAATAAATAAAACGGCCCAAAGTAGGCGCGGCCCATGTGGAATTTTCCACATCTTCCACATGGCCTGTCCGCCCCTGCCGATCATTCTTAAAACATTGTTACTTCTTCCTTCCTTTAAAAAATATTATTTCCCAAAAACGCGGTAAAACGTTCCCGATTTTTCTCTGAGCTTAATAAATTTTAACCTGCCGTGACGAAATCGTTATTATCACTTAAAAGCGAAAACAAACCTATGCCTCTTTTAAAACGTTTTTTAAGCCGAAAAGTTGTAGTTTTCTCTTAACTTCAAAAAATAATAGTAATAATCTCAATTTCCGAACTTCGGTTCCTGCCGGATTTTCAGACGCCGAATCTCGCGTCCTATACAAGCTTAACTAAAGAAATCTCTACTTTATTAAAATATTCCGTTTCACACTAAGTTTTTTTGCGTTAAAGTCTTATTTTAGTCTTATTTACGGTTTGCGTTCTTAGACGAAGGGTGATCCGTATCATTTTAGCAGGATCGCTATCACTCTTGAGTTGCGAGGAGGGGGAGGGGGGCGTGGGTTAGCACCCTCTGATAAAGCATAACTCCCTAGTTTTCAATAATGAATTGGATGTCAATTAGCATTATGTTTCTAGAAACGAGCTTCAAGTAAAAAAGTGCATATTTGAAAAAAAAAAAAAAAATGCTTAAGATACCAAGAATATGAAAATCCATGTTGGTGTCTGAGGAAGTATGCTCGTTTAGCTCTAGGCGGAACTTATTAAAAATCTACTGAAATAGTACATCGTAGGGCAGGCCCTGAACTCTCAACTAGTACTGACCGAATTACGCTACTTATAAAATAACACTACTCCGATTGAGTGATCACGCATGCGTAAGGCAAAGTTTGAAATGTAAAGCAAGAAACATTTCGTATTTTTCAAAGGTTGAGTGATCGTTAGCTTACATTTTTCGTTACTTCATTTGTTGTTGTTTTATTACTGTTTCGTCAATTGTTGTGTATTTAACTAACCCTTACATCAAAGGAAATTATTTTGGAACCAATTGAATCATCGAAGGGTGAAGACACAGAAAGATGTTGAGTTAGTTACTGAAAAATAGTAATGCGATTTGGGTATTTAACGAATCTGATGTCCAAGATTGGTATCGTTTGTCCATAAGTCTGTTTATGCCACAGGTGCCCAGCGGAATCACGTCTGTCGTGTACAGGGAAGCTACGACAGAGTAAACTGGAATGCCAAGAAGTGAGTACCTATTTTCCTATGCTAGTATTTCATTCAGACACTTTTTAATGCACTTTTTAAATTTCTTACGATGTTACATGGATGTCTTTATTATATATAAAACGTAGTAAACTAATAATTGAAGGGCTCGGGTGTAAATAATGGTCTCTGACAAAATTGTAAAAATCGAATTATTTCCTGAAAACAATGGCATGGGGGCATATGAACAGAAATCTTACACGGTTTACCGAAACACATAGCACTTAATTGATTTACCCACTTTGTTTTTAAGATCAAAATACTTGATACAGTAATTTCTCGAACTTTTCACAAGACATATCTTTGATTTAAAAAAATGCTAATTACCACTATTTACACCCGAGCATTTCAGTTATCCAAAACTTCTACAGCAATTTAAAATGCTTTTTATGTATGTAATAGATGTAAGCAATGGGGAGGGTTTTAAGGGTTTAACTCGCCGCATAAGGGAAGCATTAATGAAAGCTAATTGACGAAAATGTACATTTGACTTACATAGACTTTAATTTAAAGTTTGTGCACAGCGGATTTTTTAAAAACATTCTCTTTCAAGTTTTGCTGAATTTAATTTTCCTCTCATTACCCACTGAATAGTATTTGGTAATGGAATTTGCATCTGCAATCAATTCCTTATTGTTTGTTTATTGAACTTGATTTCAGAATGTAAAACTAGACAATTTTGATATGTTATAAAAGAGACGTAGGTATTATAATATCTCATTTTTGCACTGAGGAAGGGGCTCCATTGTATCCTTGAAATAGCTATTTGTTGTACTTTCTACCTAATTTGTGCTTTATTTACATTGATTTTTAACTTCAATTATAGTTTAGCAGAAAGCTCATTTGATCATTTTTCATTTAACTATAATATCGTACCAATGTTGGCAGTACGGCTTAAAATCAAAAAATTCTGGACAGGAAGTACTCCCCCCCCCCGGCCCCGAATTAGTTCTGAACTATGTCAAAAGTTGTTTTTTTTACTATGCATCTTATCGCGAATAATGCATCTTATCGCTTATAATCTGCTGTCAATAAGTGGAATTTTATTATTTAAATTGAATACAAGCCAACTTTAATGCCATCTAAAATTGAATATTTGTTCATCCAGTAGTTGACCGATTTTACCTTCAGTTTCATCTTCATCAACATAGTCTGGAAATAATATTCTGTGAGATATTTAATGGAAAGTAGGTAATTTTCTGGTAATAAAACTTTACACACAAAAGTTTTAACCAACCTTCTCCCGCTGTATCTTAAACTTATCCAAATCCGTTAGATATTGCAAAATACCAAACAGCTTAGTTATAGCATCCGGAGACTGCTGTTTCGCCCTTAATTTGAGCTCCTCAGTCCAGGGTAACAGTAATTGAGTTGTAGGCAAAATACCTTTATGCAAACGCTGAATATATTTTCACATTTGCACCTCAACATATTTTAGCACCTACCTCCAAAATGGCGAAGATAAAAATTACGATAAAGCTAAACATTACCGCCCTTACCAGTGGCGCACCAGGATTGTTTCCTGGGAGGGGCTAAGTGGCCCTCCTTTGGGAAAGTTTTGGAATTTGAAGTCCGGGAAAAAAACATGCAGTCATTTTTGGTTAAATTAAGAAAGGAGTTCGGGCTATCTCTCCGTAAATTTCCAAAAATGAAGTCCAAAAAACTCATTTCAAGCAGTTTGGTTGCATCAAGAGGGTTCATCTTCGCGCTTCCGGGAGGGGCTTAAGCCCCTTAGCTCCCCCCGTGGGTGCGCCACTGGCCCTTACAGCCGAAACTACGGGGCGGTCATTTGTAACTCCAAATCCAAAAGTAAATCTGTTCCCATTCAGTGAACTGCATAAGCAAAAAAAAAAAAAAAGGTCAAACCTGTTTCTCCCAAAGCCATACCATCATAAAGCAAGGCGGAGCTAACTGATTGAGAAGGCCAGAATACGCACTGAGTTTTTATAGTATCGATGAAGATCTAAGAAGAAACCTACGGAGGGGAGATACCGTCTTTTTCCTCGAAAAAAATGCTGATGTAATTAAATGTGAATTAATGTTTAATCTGTAGCTAGAGCACTCTCACAGCTATGCGCTTTTCAATACTTAAAATTTTTCCTGAACGTTTTTCATACAACACAATTTTTTTCAAAAACTTGATGCAATTTCTTAAAATTTGATGCACATCGAAAAATTAAGCTTAAAAATGAGAAAGAAAAAAGCAAAGGACTAATTGGGAATGGTCTGAAAGTTCTTGTAACAATAGTTATTATCTTAAAAATATTCACAATGTTCGATGAAGTGGAAAACAATTCCGTTAACACATTTGCTTTTGTAGATGCATCAAAATTGATTTTAATGTGAATGGCTTGAAATAATGGGTCTAAATATTGATCTTTTTTTGTGTATTTTCCATGACATTGAATTAAAATAATCATGATAAGGTGCCAAAGTTGAGAAACGGGACGGTTATATTTCATTAAAATCGATAAACTGCTCCTTTAATATAGTGATTGCTGCTTTTGCCACAGTTCGTGCAGTTTTTGCAACGATGCCGCAAATGGCTAAAAACTGAAGCCTCACTCCAAAATATAAATAATACAAAGATATTATGAAACATTTTCGTTCGAAAGTAAAGTGCCATACCAACAAAATACTTTCCGTCGTATTCAAAAGTAGTACTCAGGCAGATCAGCAAATATAAAGGAATCTCTTCATCAATAAATAGTTAGTTTCTTTGGATCAGGAATCCACACACTGCTTATCATTAAAGTTCTTTTAACTAGAAGAATGTGGAAAAATCAAAATTGCTTCAAATATACATACAACTTTTTATTTCTGCTGTTTCGCTTAAGTTTGATATTACAAGCATCACCAAAAAGAAAAGTCTGAACACTTGTAAATATCTTTTTCTGCATGATGGTATTGTTTATGGGAACAGTTTATTCTGGAATGTTCTACATATATTTCAAAAATAATTCTGCAGCTGCTGGGAATTTAATTTTGTTAATAATATCAGTCGTTCATCGACGAGAAATGTGTTTAAAGATGACTGAAACAAATAGAATATGTTCAAACTTTTTCAAAGGTCTCAAGCAAGAAGAATCATTGGTGCCGACAGTGTGGTGCTATTTGAGCACAGTCATGTGTATTCTTTATCCAGCAATAAGCGTCACTGAAATTTTTACTAAACTAAATTCTGATCCCGCTTCAAGAATTGGACTATGCACATTTTTGGCGCTTTTTCTTTTGCTTACTTTGGTCATAATTCCTGTCAATGCTTTTGCTATTCTATATACTTTTTTATGTTATAAAACACGAATTTACGTTTCAACTAGCGGAATGGAACGAAACTCGGAACATTTTCTCAACTTCTGTAATGTCGTCTTTGTATTTGTTGCTTCACTTGATGAGAAATTTTCCTTTCTTGTTTTCACTTCAATATTATACAATGCATCCTCTTTGTACTTTGGAGTTATGATTTGTCTGCATCCGAGTGTTTATCAAACTACTGTGACGTTGCTGGGCTGCGCATTACTGTGTTCAGTTAATATATCGGCCATTTTCTTCATGTTAGTAAATGCGTCTTTGTTGAATGAAACTTTAGAAGAACTGAGATTCAAGGCAGTTCAGCTACTGGAATGTAAGAGAGGGAGCTTAAGCTGCCATCATTGGGCTTTTGATAAGGTTAAGAGGAAGAAGTATTTAACGATCTGGAAAATAGTCAGAATTAAAAGGACTGTAATTATCGCAATTTTTGGAGGCGTTTTAACATATTGCGTGTTGTTTGATAACTTGGTTTCAAACACAGATGCGTGATTGAAATAATATTCTGCTGAAAATTGTCTGGGTAGCGCGCTAATGTGTTCAGTTGCCATGTGCGATGTGCGTCTCAGATTCTTGAGAGAGTTGAATTAAGATTTATACCATATTTTTTAAGATATAATCCGCAAGTAGCATTTACTTGCATAAGTATCTTTGTTTAAAGCCTTTCTTGGTGCCGAGTAAAATCTTACCATTAATATAAGGTCGGTTATCCTTCAGAGTAGTGTTTGATGAATGATTTGTATCGTGGACAGCTGAAACATGTATTTCTTGGCTGCTGCGTATTATCTGCTGACTTTCTTTTCTTTTTGTGTTCTTTTTGGTGTTTTCCTTTTTAGCAGCATTCTAAGTATGCTACTAGCGGATGACATTTCAGAAACTACGGTACAAGTCTGAAATAGCAGAAATGCAAGATTTTTTTTCCATTAAAATTTTAGACCATCCTCAAGAAATAGTCTGTTAACTTTCTCAAGGATCTACTACGGTCGTCGCAAAGTAGCGCTGTTTTTGCTACCGGGCTCTTAGCAGTCTGATATTGGTAATTTGGATGATGCCAGTATGACACGTAAGACTCAATCGATGCATCGGCCAGACAGATGCATCGGAGCCGATGATTGAAAGATTTAGCCATCGAACATCGGCATCGGCCGCCGATGCTAACTTAGAATCCAATCCAACAGTTTAACACTTCAGGGCAATATTTCAAAAAACCTATTGACACTTCATAAATTTGGCAATTAATATCTAAAAATAGAATAATGCAATTATACCTTTTTTATGAAAAAAGGTCTAACTACGTATCTCTAAAACTAAATATTGTCATGTAAATTCTGTCCGGAGTTTTTTCAAACAGTCCCCTGCCACGAAGTCAAAACTCCAATAGAAAAAAATCTGTTACTCTTGCAAATGTTTTTTGTGATGAAGTTTAAAGTAATCAGTGTGAATTTGCGAAATTGCTGAGAACGGTGTTGAAACGATACTTTGTTTAGTTTCAAAGCCACATTTGTGATGAAAGTATGCATCTGGGTGGTTGCGAAAACAGTCCTCTGGGAAGTGATTTTATTAACCCATTAATGCCTGACATTTTTTTTCCCAAAGATATTTTGTATACTGGTTAAAAACGGTGTTTAATGGACAGGAAAAATAATTAAAAAAATATTATGAAAAAATAATTGTTTTATTAAGGAAAGAAAAATCGTCCCTCAAAAGTTACGATAGACCCCAGAGGGTACATACTTGTTTTACTCAAATTTTTTTCTGCCTACGATAGAATACTTAAAAAGACATTTTATAAGAAGAAATAAAATCAGCAATTAACATAAATTGGGAAGCTGAGAATAACTTTGAAAACTTAGCTTTTTTTTCTTGAGATTGTAAACGATGTAATTCTTGATAAAGATCATATTAAAACTGCTACAGAACACACTTTACAATGGTTATGTGCTGCAATCTGTTAATAACGAATTGAAAGAATACCAAGGTACTAATTGAACATTATTATTTGGTTGAAATATTCATTTTAGGGAAATTCAGACCCTTTTTTGGACCGTCCTTTTAAAGGACGCTATGCATTAATGGGTTAATGTCAATTAGTTTAATTATGAAACATATTAGTTATTTTGTCCAAGATTTGTGCCTAAATTTATACAGGGTGACAAGAAATAACTTGGACACACATCGTACATTATAACTTTAATACTAATGAAAATATTTCACCAAACTTCAAAATAAGTATGAATACATTATTTTGGCTAGTATATTTAAACTTTTTTTAAGTGGCTACTTTTAGCATTGATACAGAGCTTTAACCGTGTCACAAAATTTTCGGCTACAGGCCGTAACTTATTTACTGATATCTCATCCTTTTCCTTCCATAAGAATTTTCGTAGGGATGCCAAAGTTTTATGAGGTTTAGTATACAGCCTTGTGTCCAAGATGGACCAAACAGAATAATCCAATGGGTTCAAATCTGGGGAATACGCGGACCATTCTTGAGCACCAATGAAGTTCGGAAAACGTGTCTTGCATCAATCTTGAGTGTTTCAGCTCTGTATGCAGGTGCAAAATCTTATTGGAAGGTTTATCTTTCAAAGAACTTATGCGACCAAGGTAAGACAACATCTTCCGAAATGAGTTAGCTGGTTAATTTTTATCCCTTGATCAACAAAAACAAGTGTTTTTTTCCCACTTGCTCATACCCCACTCTAAACCATTGAAGATAGAGGTCGTTGACGCCGCCAACTAATGAAGAAGCTCCGGGTGCTTCTGCTGACCAAACTCTCTCATTATGGCTATTTTGAGCAGGTTCATTTGTGAACAGTTTCTCATCTGTGATGGACCAATGTTTGACATTGATCATCTGCGGCCCGCTTTAACAGTTATCTTCTTTTTTGAAGTCTTGTGCGTTTGTTCTTGGCTTTTAGCTTTTGAGCCTCTTTCATTTTGTAAGGGCGAAGATCAAGCTCAACTCTTACCATCAAACGAGTGGTTTCTCTACTGATTTTCACCCCTCTAGCAACCTTTCTCATTGAAATCATAGGATTTCGTTAAACTCACTTTTGGATCACTTTCCGGTCTCTTGATGCTTTAATTGTGAGGTTTCTCCTTTTTTCTGACGGAATACAGGGGCGGATACAAGAGAGGGTCGATGGGGGGCGATCGCCCCTCCCTTGGGGGACTCTCTCTGGTTATTTTTCGACATTGATGTTCAAAAAAATCAACATTATACGAGTTTTGATGAAGTTGGGGGATTGAAGCCACTCTCCCGAAAATGTTTTGAAATTGAAGTGCGAATACTTTGTCCTTTGTGATCAATATTTGTAAATCCATTCCGAAAAATAAGTAAGACATTTATCGCCCCTCCCTTGAAAATTTTCTGTATCCTCCCTTGTCGGGATGCATTAAAAAAACAAAGAATTGTGCTTGAACTTTTTCGGAAATAGTTTCCCAAATAACTCAGATTTTAATGGGAAAAGCAGCACATGATCATCGTGACTAAAAATGAATGTAACTTTCTCTGATGAAAATTATTAAAATTTGGATCGCCTAGATGGATAATAATTCTATTAGCGTGACTTCAGAAAAGATCCGATGAGCATATGCTGTGCTGCTTTGACCATTAAAATCTGGCTTATTTGGGACACTGTGTCCGAAAAGGCTCACGAGCAATTCTTTGTTTTTTTTATGCATCCCGATTGAGTTGTTCATCTACTTATGCTATCACATGCTGTTTTTGATCCAAGTTGAAATTTTGCAGGATTAAGGGGTGAATCATCTATTTGAGCCATTTTTTAAATTTCTTCAACCTTAAGAAATATAGTTTTTCTTATCTTTTTTGATCTATACGCATGTCTGATTTTGCTCTCCACGAAGTAAAAAACAATGCACTACCATACTAGGACCGATTTAAAAGATTAAAATCTAACAAAGTGAGCATTAACATAACATTTTCAAATTTCCGTTTCCAAACTTTCTCATCTTCTTTATACGAGAACTACAGAGATTTTGGGATTTTGATTATTCATTGAGCAATCTCTGCACTTTATAGTCGAAGAAAAAAGTCCCACCTTACCTCCACCAATCACATTTCAAGGGATATTTGAATAAAATCTGACTTGCAATAATGAAAAAAATGTTTTTTGTAATTTCAGATTTTCGTTTCGATTATATTTTTCAAAACTCCAGACACGTATTTGGGACCATAGTGTCTATACCTGCAGTAGAAATTTAAAAGTATTTCTCCGAGTAGTTTTCTTTTTAATCATATATTTCCATTTTGTCTAAACTTTTGCACCGCAGTGTAGATTCATTTTCTGAGCAATAGTATTATAATTATACGAACATTTCAAAAAACCATGCCCGGACAGATTCCGTGTGGAAAATGACGAGTTTACAGAGAATTGCCCATAAAGCAAAAATAAATACTTTAACTAGTGAAATTAACTTTAAAATGAGACAGTATGCTAAGAAGTTTGTGTAAAACTAGGAATATTAAAACATATATAGAATAGTATCATATTGTATGCATTTATTAATTCATTCAATGATTCAATGTTAGAATCAATATGTGCACAAGCCAAAGTTTTGGCCATTATAGTTGGTTGAAACTGCGGTATTCGGCATTTCGACTAAACTGCGCTTCGGCCATCTCTAACTATAATGTTGATAAATACAAACAACAGCTAATATAATATCTGATCATATTAGTTGATTTTATTATAAGTATCACAATTTAAGCATGTGAACATGGTTTTTATATTCCAAATAATGCCCATTCTACTTATTTCAATAAAAAAATTAGAAATGTCTTCTTTCTTTGTACTACCAGTACAAAACAAAAATAAATACTTTAATTAGTGAAATTAATTTTAAACTGAATCATGACGCTAAAACTGTTGTCGAGCACTAAGAATATTGAAGCATATGGAGTATAGTATCATATCGCATGCATTTATTATACGTTCTATGTCAAATTTGGCATAACTTGGCAAAAACATGGGGCCATCGGTCCTCTTTTAGCCATTGGTCAACAATCAGCATCGGCCTATCGGCCAAAATTTGCCATCGATCGAGCCCTAATGACAAGGCTTTAGTTTTTGCTTGCAAAATACTCTTAGAGCATTAAATTTTCACTATTTGAGAAGATATGAACGTAAGAAAACATTAAAATCTAAAATAAATGAATAAATCTTGTAAATGTGTGTAATAAATGCTGTGCAAAAAGCTTTTTATTAAAATTCAGCATGTTTCATGGGTGATTCTTAACGTTTGTTCTAAATAAAAATTGTGAAATTGAGCGAAATAATCCTCTCTTTTTTCCATTTTTGACGATTATTAATAATAGCTAAATATTTTGCGTGACTTATAAGTTTTACTTTTCTATGATGTTCAAATTTGCTTAATGAAGTTGAAGCGCTGTTCTGGTGTTATTTTCTTGTTAATATTTTACGATGTTTCGAACCTGGTGCACTTACGACCTGTTGTGCGCAGCGAAAAGCCTCTCCTCCTTCCTGGGGGGCAAAAAATTGTGCAATTTGTTTAATCATATCTATTAGGGATGCACCGATAAGTGAATTGGCCGATTACCGATTATCAATTCATCTGCTGTAGATAATTGGACGATTATTGATCATGATTATTTACTTTTATACTACAGTCGACGCTCGATATAAAGACCATCTCCGTTCCAAAGAAATATGTCTTTATAACGGGTGGTCGCTATAATAGGTAGAATTTTTGTGTTTCGGGAATCAAGTTGGCGCCTTTCCCACTGGTCTTTATGATGTGTGGTCGTTATAACGAGCGTCGACTACTTTTTTCATCATTTTTTTATTTTTGCCTTTCGCAATTTCGATTTTAGAAATTGTTACTAATTTATTTCTGCAAGACGATTTATTTTCCTCTATTTTCTTAATTTCCCCAAGTTTTCATCAAATTTCATTGAGCCAGTATCCATACATGAAAATTTAAAAAAAAATGGGAGGAGGCTGAAGTGACTGCATGAGAAAATTACATATATTTGCTTACAAATTTATTTATATTACATTTATTAATTTGTTTATCAGTTTCTCGTTGAAGGTATACATTAAAAAAAATATTTAAATAATTTTTTTCCAGCGATTGATCGGCCAAGTTAAGCCGACCATAAATAATCTGTAAAGTAGCTGATTATGGCCAATTAATCGGTACTGCTGATTAATCGATGCATTCCTAATAACAGTTTAATAACTCTAATACTGATTTTTTTTATGTGAGTAAGAAATAGAATTGACTCAGTCTTTCATAACAATTTTTTTAGATAGCTTGTAAGAAAGTTTCCTAGTTCAATTTTCTGTTCATTTCTTGAGAGGAGGAGAGGAAACTTCCTAAGTAGGCAAAAATCCTAATTAAAAAAAAAAATCGGTTTTTAGATTTGGAGACAGTTAGATAGTTCCAATATTTCTCTTTTTAAATCCGCAATAACATCTTAAATCGATAAATTATTCAGAAAAAAAGACGGAATTTATTGAACGCAAATGCACTATTTTTAATTGAAATTTCTTTTTCCTTTCTTTTCATTTCCTCATAATCACGTTTTCGAAGTTTTCATTTACACAAACATCTCTAGCAAGAAAAGTTTTTTATTTATACATTTGAAACTTTGAAAAAATGGTTATTGATTGTATTGCTGTTATACAAAGCTTTAAAACCTAGCGTACTTGCAGTATGTAGGTATTACACAATGATGTACTGAAGTTAGGTGACGAAAATCACGTTTCTTAGGGTGAATTTCAAATATTCAACTGTAAACACATGGTTTTAGACAATTGTTTCCTATATTGGAGGATCATATCCTTCTGCGGTATCTTCCAAAGAAATAAACGCAAAAAGTTTTTTAACGCGTGAAAAAGGTAATACACTGAAAATGTTACAGAAACTAGGTTTTTGCTAAAAAAAACCCTCTGATTTTTTATTAAAAAAGCCTAAAAGATATTTTTTAAAAACAAATAGTGTCAAAATATGTTATTTACATCATATTAAATAATTATTTTAGGTTTTAGAAAGGTGTAATGAATACTGAAGAAAAAAAATGTTTAATGTGTTCGCCTTAAGAAATTATTTATTTTTATAATATTACTGAAGTTAGTTTTTTTTTTTTGCGAGAAAACTTCTTTAAGCGGGTTTGGCAACTTTTGAGAAGGGAAAAAACAACATCATTAGCGGCACCTTGAAGTTAAAACTTATTAGGCGCGATAGGCATTTTTTGAGATCAGAAAAAAAAAAAAAAAACAATTAAACTCGCGACATTGTTACCGTAACCGACATTTATGTATTTTATTATAAGTAGAAGAATGTGGGGCGAAGTGAAATGGTAAAAAAGTTTCGTAGTTTGCAGCACCTCCAATCCAGAAATATTTTAACTAAGTTCCTAAACATATAGTTAATTCCTGTCAAAAAATAAATCGTTCCAAAGATAACAAAAAAATTACACAAGTCATTTTCAAAATTTAATACATTTATTGTAACATTTGTGATTTTTCAAAAATATTTCTTGTTATTCTTAAAATGACAATTTTTTTGTAATAGTCTTTTTAACTATCAATTGAGATTTACTGATGTCCAGTGCAATCCTTATTTAGTTTAAGTTTGGCATGTTTTGATTTCAAATGTTCAATGTAATTAGTCAAGTGCACGCTGGGCAAAGTGGATGGGGCAAACTGAAATAGCTCATTTTGTTTGTTTATGCATTCATTTACTAAATCGCTTACGTTTTTTTTTCATTTATAAATTTATTTACGTTCTTTTTACTTATTAATTCATTTATTTATTCATTGATTCACTTATTTTGTTATTTATTTTCCATTTTATTCACTTATTTCTTTTTCACGTATATTAATTCATTCGTTTATTTACTTATTTGTTTATTTTTTGTTAATTCATTTACTCATTTTTTTGCGCATTCATTTGATGAAAATTACTGTAACTCATCAAATAGAAAATGTTTCAGTTGCAAAAATATTGTCTTTTTCACTTTGCCCCATGGTTTTTTGAGGCGAAAATCCCCCACCCCTTTTTTTAAAGGAGCAAAATAATTGGCAAAAATAAAAAATAATACTTAAACTCAAGTTCTATTACAAAATAAATTACTCTTTCTATATGTACACTTATTTTTAGAACAAATTTCTATTTTTTTCTTTTTGAAACAGGTGAGTCATCTTAACTATTTCACTTAGCCCCATTCCTCTACTTATGTTGTGTATGTACGTACGCTATGCAATTTACATGCTGGCATTTTTTGAGGTGGAAAAAAATCACGGACGATTCAAAAAATACTCATGTAATTGCTCAAGTTTTCACTTCTGCTGATATTTCCCGAGTACAAATGTTTTTTTTTTCTTTGTGTGTATGTGTGTGTGTGTGTGTGGAGGGTATGCATTATCTTTTAAGCAATTTTAAGTGTTTATAATTGTTGCTCTGTTATTAACATCAATGTCTGAAATAATTCCTGTTCCCAGGTACAAAATTTCTTATTCATAACTTGAATGACAAACTTTGAATAATTTCTCGATACGCCGTATGGACAGTATTTGTGGGGATATAACACGGTTTTTGAAAGAAGGAGGATTTAAAGGAGATATAATCAATAAATAATGGTCTTTAAAGAAAATAGTAACAAACTTACATTAAGCTGAATATTACCTGAAATATTTTCTATTTTTGATGTACTCTGATTGCTGAATTTCAATAACTTTTAAGTTGATGAAGTGAATTAACGAGAGATTCGAAAACGTGTATTATTCAAAAAGATTTAAAAGTTAAAAATTCAAATATATTGTACTTGCTTAAGCTCAGACTTAAAAGTAATTTGTTAAGTTAATTAACACTTAATTTTGTTATAATTCCTTTTTGTATTTTGGCAATCATTGAAAATCTTGTTGCACTCAAAACGAGAGAAAGGACTAAGAAAACAAAAACTTATGAGATACAAATTTCTTCGTATGCACTCATACACGTGTTTCTAATTTGCGAGGAACCCATTTTCAGTGGGTGGAACTGAAGGTATAAGAAAAAATAGAAATTTTTATCATCTCTTAATTAAGTATTACTGCCAAATTAAAAACAATTCTTAACACATTTTGTGTCTGTTTTTGAAATCCATTTCCCCACTTAGAAAAAGGGGATTCCTCATAATTTAGAGACTCGTGTATGCAAATTTCATTTCTAATCTGTATTTTATTGCGTTTTGCTTCCCCAGTCTAAGTATGGGGCTGAAGCACCCGTTTTCAGTTCACAGTAGACTTGTTGAAAGAAAAAGACTCATTAAAGTTTTGTCACTTTTATTTTATGTTTTTCTCTATTAATATAGACTCAAATTTTTTGTACAAATGAATTGCCATAGTTCTATATATGTTCCGAAAGCAACTTCTAATGCATTTGGTACAACTGACAAATAAATTTAATTCTATTATTTTTTACTAAACATTATTATTTATGGAAAGACTATCTATAGATGTAATATTTCTCAGTATTTTCCCGGAAACACCAATTTTAGTACATTTTTGCTCTCACGAAATGGAGAAAAAAATTGTAAATTAAAAATATTTTCACATAAACTTCCTTCACAGAGCAAAAAGATTTCTCAAATTGTCATGTAAAAACAGATCTTGGATTGTCGGCAATTTGTAAATTCCTAAATAAATAAAAAATTTACTTCACTTAAAAGGTGAATTCGTTTTTGTAGAAAATGCTCTAAATTTCATGAGTCCCCCCTTTAGATGAAATTAAGTTATGTCCTAGAAATGTTTCATCAAAAAAGTTTTTTTTATAAAAAGAATTATAATTTATCCTTGCTTGATGCTTTTGATTGTTTTATATTTTTTAAAAACATTTTTTTCCGTTTATAAGCTTTAAACATTTATTGCACTCAAGTGAAAAAGATTTGAAAATGTTTTGTATATAATACTTCAAACAATACATAAAGAACAGTTTCGGATAATTAAAATAATTGACTCTATGATAGGCTCATAAAGAAATTAGTTTATACTTGGAGCACAAATTAAAGCTGCTTACTTTTTTTTATATGTTCAGCTAGCTGCGTTCTAGCAAAGTGAAAAAAAAAAAAAAAACTTTACATTTCATTCAGGAAATAAAAAGCAAAATTACAGTTAGTAATAGAATGTATTTTGTGTATAGATGTGTAATTATGAGCAACTTTTTTTTTAAGTTGAGGTGAAAGCTAATGAAACATAGTCGCATTCAAGTAGTGTTTCATTGGTGGAAAACAATGCTGAGATTTCTGATTGGTTAATCTTGAAAGACAAGCAACTTTCATTTTCAGGCAATCTATTTGAAGAGAACTGGAATCGACAATGAAATGGTCCGTGTATCACTTTATTGGCAAATTAAACCTCAGCAAAACATCATGAAATATAATCGCACAAAACACATATATCACATCTGTAATTTATTCCCTTGGCTCTCTAAGAAACTACAGTTGTATTTTTTTCCCGATAAATAATTGAAAAACTACATTACAGTTCTTTGCTTGCCATTCTCCCTTTTGGTGGCTTTCTCTTTAATTTGTTTCTCTACGTGGAGTGAGAATAATATGAATAAGCGATTCTCGACTAAATGAATGTGAAGATTGGCGCTAAAAGTAAAAATTGTAAAATTCTTCTTCCTAGCCTATAGTCAATCCTAGGACGCTACCATTGCCCGAAGAAAATTTCTTTGTTTTGCAACGCGAATTTCTAACTCTTACTCTTTCAAAGTATGAGAACCAAAGTCTATTTTAAGCCATGAACTAATTGAGATTTGTTTTCCCCCGAAATGAGTTCCTGTTTCACACTGGGTGCATTAATTGTAACATTTCATATTTCGAAAACTATGGTTATCGTCAATAGTATCATAAACAAAGTGAGGCGAAAATACTGGCTAGCTACTTTTTATGGCTAGAGCTGACTATGAAGCAAATAACGATTATCTCATTCATTTCAGACAGCAAAAGAAACCGAAAAAAGTGTTCTCTGGTCCATAAAAAAATCTTGAATGCTTTAGACACAGCTCCGTTTCACCACAAAAATTTTCTAGCATCATTTCCTCTCATTCTGGATGCGAAACGATGGCAGATATAATATATTTTCTCGTCTCCTCTCTCTCTCGACGACAACAACTGTCATGTACACAGTGAACAAATGGCTCTTGTCACACACCATCGGGCTTCCTCGTTAAAAATATGAGCTGCACATCGGGATGCCTGGAAAAAGAGCTATGGCAAAACGGAACTCGAAAACAAGGGATGCTGTGGAATGACTGGGACGATTTTTTTCTCTCCTGCGGGGTGTGTGTGTGGGAGGAAACGATCATATAACAATACAACTGGATATAACACTGCAGAACCTCTCACAGCATCACAGTGCGAATTGCTGGAATGTGGAGGTATACGTAGACTGTGTAACAACAATCGAACCATCTCGACTCTTCCTCCGATATGAGCCAGTTTGTCCACCCATGCTTCCTCTGAGCGGGAAGCAAGGGTTCTAGAATTCATATCAAAGCACTTTTCTTCTTTTTCCCGTTCCGGCAGTATTGGTTATGACAGCATTTTTTTTTCTTTTTCAAAATAGATAAATTTTAAATCGTTGGACAACTTTTCATTGCATGTTTTGCAAAGAACAGAAACATAAATATGATACATATATATGTATATATACATGCATATAAGTGTGTATATACATATACATAGCAGCCTCCAATCGCATATATATTATTTCCTTATTTCATATATATATCTATATATATGTGTGTGTATATATAAGCCTCTGTTTCGCCGAAGAACACCTATTCCCCGTGGTGGTGGCAGCCATCGGAAGGCGTTGAAGCACCAGACTACGAACAAGATAGAGTATGATGTGTAAAGAGATGCGTGTCCGAAACGAGAAGGTATTTCGCACACTGCGGCGATGGCTGAATACACAGACAACGATGAAAGAAGGCCCTCGAATATCGACAAAAGGTGTTCCGGGCGCACACGGGGCCACAGTGGATGTCTCTCTCGCGCTTTTAGTAGTAAGTCTCTCGCTCGACCCAGCCGCCGGGGTTGCGCCGCAGGATGAAGCGGCGCGCCTCGTCGTACACGAAGATGAGGAGAGAGAACGGGAGGGCGGGGAGCCACCAGAAGAGCCTGCAAGAAACCAAACAGCACTCAGGTGTACAATTATCATGTGACACCAACCAACATAAGCTTAAACGAGAAACGAAACACATACACACACTCCAGACAAGCGCGGATCCAGAGGGGTCATCAAGGGCGGATCCAGAAAATTTTCAAGGAAGGGACGATTGACTTTATTACTTGCTTTTTACTATGTATACTGGTTTGTAAATATTAATCACGTAGGTTTCGGACTTCAATTCCGAAAATTTTCCGGGAGAGAGCCCAAACTTCCTTCCTTCAACATAATTAAAACTCTTCTTTTTTTAAGATTTTTGAACTTCAATAGTAGAAATTTTCTGATGGAGGAGTCTCAAGGGACTGGCGATCGCCCCATTACCCCTTTCTTGGATCCGCCCCTGGGGTCATGACCCCCCCCCCCTTATGAGACCAAATATAGCATAAAACTGCATTTTTTTAGGTCTAATATTACAAAAAAAAAAAGCCAAACACCCCATTTTTGCTCAAAAATTGCTCTTTGACCACCCTTTTTCCAAAAATGATCCCGATTTTCCGAAAATGATGACCTCCTTAACCACAAGCTGGATCCGCCCTTGACTCCAGGATCTCGCTTACCTACCGCTATACGTGGTTTAAAACGTTGAATGGGGGCTAAAGAGAGCTAGCTATACATCCACACACTATTGTGTGACTTCATCATAAGCTTGAACAAGAAACGATGAAATAAACGAAATACACATACACACACTCTAGGGTCTTCCTTACCTACCACCATATGTGGTTTAACAGGTTGAATGGGGCTCTGAAGAGCACTCTGTTTTTTGATCCGGATCAGAAGTTGAGTAACCCTTGTTCAGCACTCCCAGCCAGTGGTATTGATTTGGAATGAGAACTTGAAGGACTTTGACTACGAAAATATTTAATGTTCGCCTGTCGCCAGTAGTGAATACGGGGTATCTTTGACTGACTGGCATCGAGCCTGGGACACTCCAGTGACGAGTTCGATGCTTTAAAAATCGGGCCAACATGGTGCAATAAATGAAACAGGAGTGACACATAGGAACTTTTGGAGAAAAAAAGTCAACTGTTAACAGAAAATACTTTGTGGTGAGACTTACAGAGCACATAAATCTTCTGTGCCTCCGAGTCTTAAGGTCCTTTTGACCTAGCGGCAAAGCACTGGGTTACTATTACAATGGTCAGTGGATCAAAACCCGCCATGGACACACCTCTCACTCTTTTGTCCACATTGGTAACCTGGCAACAGGCCCGTCATTTCGAGATTTTCCATGGAGGGGGGGGGGGGCAAAGGGTGTACACACAATGTAATTTGTACCAAAAAATGGCAAAAATCTCGCCCACTTATATGCAAATACATTGAATTCCTAAAGTCGGGGGGGGGGGGGCAATTGACCCCCCCGACCTTCCTAAATGACGGGTATGCCTGGCAATACAGCAAATGGCGCTATGTAACGCAGCAGTAGGAATACGCCATAGCACTTCCTTCCTCGCTGTAATAGCTTCTCCTGCATCGCTCACTCACCTGCCCAAATCGCAGGTACTCATGCGCCTAACTGCGGATGATAACATTGCATGTCTCTTGCTCTGCAGGAGAAGCACCTTCGGCAGCAACAGCTGAATTAACAGGCTAAGAACGAAAGTTATTGAAGTAGATGTTGTTGACCGGTAGAAAAATCTTCAATTTTCCAGTTGTAAAATTTTGAAACTGCAATTCAATTTTAGGAGCTAGCATTGTAAGACACATGGACAAGATTTACCAAGAAAATAATGTATTATATGCAAAATTCATTTTAAATTGATGTTAAAATAAAACTACTAAAAAGTGTGGATATATTTTAAAATAAATTCTTAATTGTATATAAGGAGCGTTGACCCCCTTCTTGCACCGTTACCCTGCACGTACATTAGACAAAAAAGTCTGTTACAAAAAGTTAGCGCTTTGCTGCACAAAGTTCAACCTCATTTTGCTTAAGAATTCTTTTCGACGTTTTCTACATTTTTCGCTTCGCTTCTCAATTTTTATGGGATTAATAAAACACTAGTTGGAATGGTGTAATTATTGATGTAACCGCTTTTTAGGTATATCGCGGTATCGATTTCTGTCATCGTGGAATTTTTTGTGATCAACACATTTTGTTCAGCACGTAGAAGCTGACTGTAAACAATTCATTTAATAATATATTTAACGAACACGAACTTTTCCTTTATTGTATTGTTTTGGTTTAATCAAAATCATTGACGTCATTTCAAGTTTTTCCGGGGGGGGGGGGGGGGGCAAAGGGTCCAAACTCAATGCAATTTCATCGGAAAACATCAAAAGCCAAGCCCACTTATATGTAAATACATTGATTTCTCATTTGGGGGGGGGGGGCAATTGACCCTCCTGCCCCCTCTAAATGACGGGCCTGATCAAAATCGGTTATTCTGTAAAAAATCAATTTAATGTCACTTTAACAAGTAAGGATAAAAACTCGTTAGAATGTTTAAAATTCTTTTATTTCGTAGATTTATTTTTCACTTTGCATAAATTCAGTACGTTTGTATTCAATACCTTTAAATATTTTATGGATTCCTAAGCTTTCATATTATATACAATTATTTTCCCTAGACCTACTCCTTATTGACCATGCTATATTTGTAACCATTTCAGTTGCTGTTATTATTGAATATTCAGAGTATTAATTTTATAATTTGCCAAATACTTACTTCAAAGGATACATTCGGAGACCTTTGTCCATTCCTGGGCAGTAAGATAGGAAGGCAGCTAAGGCCGTTTCAAATACTAAACCAAAATTCAGTATATGATTTCTAGAAAAGGAAACAGCAATAAATTAGAACACACTTCTAACTTAAAAAATATCACTCACCGACTGTAATAGGTTTATCTGAAAAAACAGCATTAGAAAACATCAAGGTTTTTGCTCAATACTATTTTAAACGGATTTATAACAGATTTTTAACAGATAATATGCATTTATGATATATTTACCGGATGCTTTTTGCTGTCTAAATTAATAGTAATTCATAAATAACTAGATTAACTAATAACTAGTCTCTTTGTACCTCACCCCCAATTTGAAGACCCCCGAAACATAATTAAAATATAGAGCGATTCCATACAAAATCACCGAAAAAAAAAAGTTGGTCGCACGACCGACTCGGATTTTTTTTTAATTTGGTACACAGATTGATGGTATAGAGGTATGAAAAAGCCCAAAAGGAAAGTTACCTGCTCCATTTATTTTTTAAGATACATGCCCTCAAAGTTTGTCCGCCACGTCAAAATACTAAAAAAGTAATATTATTTAATCATTTTTTTTATAAAAAATCGTACTCATGCAAAATAAAAGTGTTAGATATCTATGGAAACTGGTTACTCCAGGCATTCTGAAAAAAAATACTAGAACGTTCATAATGAAAATTTCCAAGGTACAGGTCTCTTTGAAGTTGTCACCACAAAAACTTGATTTTGCAGATTTTGCTAAAATTCAGGCATTTATTACAAAAAAAGGCAAACAAAACCAAAGGTTTTCTCACTTTCTGGTAGTGTACAGGCCCCCCCTGTAAATTGCTACGCAATAAATTTTTTGGGTTCCTCACTCCTTCTTGGAAATATTTTAGCTTAAAGATAAGCCGTAAGGCAAAAAATGCGTTTTTGGCCATCTTGGCAGCCATTTTTCTCATAAAGGGGGAGCAGTAGAAACTTTAATTTTTTATTAAAACAAGCCACTGATATGTTAGCTATTCACAGGAAAAGAGTTTACTTTTGGTTATTTCTCTCATTAAGAGATATCCTGCTGACAGTATATGCATGTTTTTCGCGACGACCATATGCTTTTGTTCCCCCTCTCATGGACTTAAAATTAATTAAACCAAAAAATAATGATATATTTATTATTAGCTGTATTATCTACCCAATATGTCATGAAATTTAATTTATTAAATCATTGAACAATAAATTAGATTATTGATGAAAAAAAGAAAAAGTATTTCTCTGATGCCTGAGCATTATGCATTCATAATTATAAAGCACTAAATACTTTCTTGAGAAATTAATTAACATATATGAGCTCTAAATATTTATATTATAAGCAATATCCAATCTTGTGATTGGGATACTCGTGTTTTTAATTGAAGAATTTCTTGAATATCACATGAATATCAGGAAAATAAATGAGGTCTTTTCGTTTGATGTAGGATATTTTATGACAAATTTCATTTGATGGGCTACTAACTGAGCATGTTGATAAAGAGCTATTAATTTCAGCATCGAATTCCATTTTACCTTATTAACAGTTAAATATTTACAAAATAATTAAATAAATAATTTAATATAAAGCCATGCTTGAAGAATTAAAATTAGTGCAACTAATTTATTCCCATACTGATCTTTACAAAATTGACATGCGTTGAGCACTGATAAGAAGTGACAAGAAAAAGTTTACTCACTAAAATATTAGTTCACAGATACTATAAAGCATACATTCTATTTTCCACAAAATAATACTGCAACAAAGAACAAGGGTATCCTCCTGTTTATAGCCATCAATCAGGAACATCCAATCACAAGATTGGGTATTGCCTATGAGATAAATATTCGAAGCTCCTTTATTTTAATTGATTTTTCAAGAAATTCTTTAATACCTACCCCTTTATACCCTTGTTCTTTGTTGCAGTATTATTTTGTAGAAAATAGAATGTACGCTTTATAGTATCTGTGAACTAGTATTTTAGTGAGTAAACTTATTCTTGTCAGTTCTTAATAGTGCTCAAAACATGTCAGTTTTGTAAAGATCAGTATGGGAATAAATTAGTTGCACTAATTTTAATTCTTCAAGCATGGCTTTATATTAAATTATTTATTTAATTATTTTATAAATATTTAACTGTTAATAAGGTAAAATGGAATTTGATGCTGACATTAATAGCTCTTTATCACCATGCTCAGTTAGTAGCCCATCAAATGAAATTTGTCATAAAATATCCTACATCAAACGAAAAGACCTCATTTATTTTCCTGATATTCATGTGATATTCAAGAAATTCTTCAATTAAAAACAGGAGTATCCCAATCACAAGATTGGGTATTGCTTATAATATAAATATTTAGAGCTCATTTATGTTAATTAATTTCTCAAGAAAGTATTTAGTGCTTTATAATTATGAATGCATAATGCTCAGGCATCAGAGAAATACTTTTTCTTTTTTTCATCAATTATCTAATTTATTGTTCAATGATTTAATAAATTAAATTCCATGACATATTGGGTAGATAATACAGCTAATAATAAATATATCATTATTTTTTGGTTTAATTAATTTTAAGTCCATGAGAGGGGGAACAAAAGCATATGGTCGTCGCGAAAAACATGCATATACTGTCAGCAGGATATCTCTTAATGAGAGAAATAACCAAAAGTAAACTCTTTTCCTGTGAATAGCTAACATATCAGTGACTTGTTTAAAAAAAAAATTAAAGTTTCTACTGCTCTCCCTTTATGAGAAAAATGGCTGCCAAGATGGCCAAAAACGCATTTTTTGCCTTACGGCTTATCTTTAAGCTAAAATATTTCCAAGAAGGAGTGAGGAACCCTAAAAATTTATTGCGTAGCAATTTACAAGGAGGACCTGTACACTACCAGAAAGTGAGAAAACCTTTGGTTTTGTTTGCCTTTTTTTGTAATAAATGCCTGAATTTTAGCAAAATCTGCAAAATCAAGTTTTTGTGGTGACAACTTCAAAGAGCCCTGTACCTTGGCAATTTTCATTATGAACGTTCTAGTATTTTTTTTTTCAGAATGCCTGGAGTAACTAGTTTCCATAGATATCTAACACTTTTATTTTGCATGAGTACGATTTTTTATAAAAAATGATTAAATAACATCACTTTTTTAGTATTTTGACGTGGCGGACAAACTTTGAGGGCATGTATCTCAGAAAATAAGTGGAGCAGGTAACTTTCCTTTTGGGCTTTTTCATACCTCTATACCATCAATCTGTGTACCAAATTTAAAAAAAATCCGAGTCGGTCGTGCGACCCCCATTCGGTGATTTGGTATGGAACCGCTCTATAATATTTTACTGCCGAATGGCTAAGATGGCAATTATCAATTTTGATTTAGAGACAGGTAATTGCCTATTTTATGCCAGAAGGTTTATCTAAGTGGAGTTCGTAATGCATTTGGACACTTTCATTTTAATAGATTTAACAATTCATCGCTCAAATTCTTTCAAACTTTCGTTAATGCTTTCAAGATTTCAATACTTTCTCCAAATTTTCCAAAGTGTGAGACAAAATTTGTCGAATAAGAATTTTTTAAAAAAGTTACTATGGCCCATTAGAGCACCCCTGTTGAAAAATTGGAACGAAAGTGCACCGAACATCGGAAATGATTCCAATGCAAGGGATTCGATGATCTGGCTCAATTAAAGAAGCATCTATTTACGCAGTTAAATAAAGGAAAAGCAATAAAATGAGTAGAAAAAGATATTTTGCGCCTTTTAAGTCGTGCTACGAGAGTTTGCAAATTGTACATCGGCAACAATAGTAGACATTTCATTGACTACTCCTATTGAGGCGTTTTCAACGTAGCTTGACGTAATTTCTCTCAACTACTATTCTAATCCAATAGATAGTAGTGAGAATTAATTTATTTATATATTTTTCTGAATTTTCTAATACCCAAGAGAACTAAGAGTGAAGTAATTAGATTCCAGTGAGACGAGCATTTTTTCCCAATGAATAAAGTTATAAATTATTCAAATCGTTATTGATTATTGTGTTTAAAAAAGCTCAATAATTACTATATGCGTTCGGTTTATCACTTAATTTATGCTTCGCTTTCTATGATGAAAAAAATTAACTTACTTCATTCCTTGATGCAAAATAGAATTCCTACGAGTCTTGCAGATAACAAGATCTGCCCATTGTACAATGACAATGGAGGCAAAAAAGGCTGTGTGGCAGGTAAATTCCAAAATTTTTCTATTATGGTATGTCTGAAAAAGAAATACAGAGATTACATTGGCCAAATATTTGTGTGACTTAAATGTAAAATAAGAGAGACTACTTATAGTACACCAAATTAAATAGGTTGGTAATAATTTAAGCATCTTAATTATCTTATGCAGTGACCAAAAGATGCATTATTTAGCTATAAGATTTGGCAACACCTCCTATAAACCTATCCCATGATTTCTTTTTCGCCTATTTTCTCTTAAAATATTAAAATAATAATAATAATAAAAAACTCACAAAAGAGTAGTAAATGTATCGTAAAAATATTGCGGAAAATGCCACCCACCCACAATAACTTCTGAGGGAATAAGTTCGACACGAGGTTGAATTTTTATTCGGAAGATCTCTATCAGGACAGCTCAATCGATTTATAAGACGTTCCAGAAGTTTTATTCTATAAACTTCTAAACTGCTTTGGAGTTAGTAGGCCTCTTTCACGTGAGACTGTTAGTCGATTCAAATTTTCGAACAAAAGTTGACTCTCAACTAGTTGATTGTGGAATGAAGATAC
This sequence comes from Uloborus plumipes, assembly GCA_038373865.1. Classification (NCBI taxonomy): domain Eukaryota; kingdom Metazoa; phylum Arthropoda; class Arachnida; order Araneae; family Uloboridae; genus Uloborus; species Uloborus plumipes. The sequence continues at coordinate 183,129 of JAXGGA010000605.1, forward strand.
TTTTGTGATTGGGGAGCGTGAACTCGAAGCAACTTTTAATATCAATTTCACTTCCCAACAAGGCATCAATCAGTACGGTGGTAGAACCTGAAAAGGCTGGACCAAAACTTGTGTTTGCTTTGCTTAAAGAAGAGCCTTAGAATAGGTGTAAACTTTATAAATAAAATAAAATAAAATAATAATATCCTCGTTTCCTCACTTCTGTATATCCACAACTAACTAGCTACGAAGATAAACCCTTCTATTGTTTCCATATATCATGGACTTTCCTTGAAAACAACATTCATAAAGAACCCAATTTTTTTGAGATGACAGAATAAATTTCTTTTTATTTTTTAAAAATGAAAATGCGACTTCTAAGTAAATAAATAGAAAAGATGGCACAAAGATGATATTAACATAGTCCTTTTTTGAAACTTTTTGATAAAATTCGTAGATATTGCTGGGAACAGCAACTTGTATTTGATAATTCGTTGGTCTTATTAATTCAGAAATGAAATGAAGATGATCAAACAGTTCTTACCCACTCTTGATTATAAGAGCCTGTAGGATCATTGGCAGCTTTTGAGTCCTACTCTTTGCGAATACCAAGAAGGTGACCACACAAGAACTCGTTTTCTCCCATGACCACAAAGTAGGCAAAAAATCCCATCTGCTCCCTGAATCATTCTAATTTGACCATATGCAATAAATATCAACTAGTCACAGTTTAACTTTTCAAGTAACCTTGTAGATATTACTCGGCGAGGCACAGCCACTTGTACTTAATAGTTTGTTGGTCTTATAAACGGAAAAATGCAATCAAAAGATGATCAAAGAGTTCTTACCCACTCTTGATTATAGGAGTCTGTAAGGTCATTGACCGCTTTTGAGTCCCACTCCTTGCGAATACCAAGAAGGCGACCAGGCAAGAACCCATTTTCTCCCATGATCACAAAGTAGGCAAAAAACCCAGCTGCTCCCTGAATCATTCCAATTTGACCATATGCAATTGATATTAACCTGGTCAAAAATAAGGATATTAGTGACAATTCAATGTGTTACTTATATGAGACACTTTTGATTATAATACACAAAACATACTTAACTTTAAAATTATTTCAAACACTTAGTCGTGTGTACATAAGCGCTGGTAAGCTGTTTTCCATAACATTCTCGATAGAATTAAAAAAAAAAAAAAAGTTTAGTGAATTATAGAGGAAACTAGCAGCGACCTGATCAATTTGTTTGGAGCATTTTTCTCCTGACATACTTTTATTCTTATTGCAAATACAAACGTTTAACACTTTAAACATTTATGGAAAAATAAATTAAAAGAAAATGATAGTGTGAATAGTAGCAGTAATTTCTCATCAAATCTGGAATTGTTCCTAAAATATAAGAAGTTTATTTGGAGTAAGTTTATTTAATTTGATGCTATATATTTATTCCTCGACTAATAATGGCCCTGAGAATCAGATCTGGGATTAAAATTTCAAATTAATCTACGTGAAAAAAGGGAAACATATTTTAAAATTTTACAAGAATGTCTGATAGGGATTGTGAAATAAATAGCCTGAAAATGATTGAAGCTTAAAACGCTGAGAAATATGAGCATAATATTCTTAAATTATATTCATAAATTTCATTTGTAAGCTGCTTGCAGTCAGGTGCTACTAAATTGAAAATTTAGTAACGCTTTAATGTTACGCACAATGTTACGTGTGTATGTTATTACGATAGAAGGCTTACTTGCAAAAATTTTAAGGCAAGTATAACTACTCTGAAAATACTAAAAAAACTGTAAAATAATTAAAAATATTTCTGTAAAATAAAATAAACAAGAAAAGTTACGAAACTCCCCCCAACTCTTTTTTTTTTCTCTTTTTGAGCTTCAAGTTCTCTATTTTCAGGTATCCTCCGTTTGTAGTGTAATTACTTGGGGAAGATCCATATGAAATAGGAGATGAAAACTTTATGATAAGTACATTGTTTCAGTAAATTCATAAAATATTATACAATTATTAATTTTTAAATTAGATTACAGCAAAACAATGCTTTGTTCTCTGGTATATATGACATAAATTTCAGATATTCGTTGTACTGAATTGGTTTTGCGTCAAGGGGAGAAAGAAAATGCAACATTAAATGTAAGACAGCAGTTAAAACATTAACTTCTAACCAACTTAAATGTGCAATACACCGCCAACTCTGTTATTTCGATCCATGGACTGCAGTTTCGTGCTTATTATGCACTCATCAGCATGGAATACGAAAGTAACCAAGTTGGAGGCAACAATCCTCTTATAGAGCAAAGAGAGTCAAAAAAAAAAAAAAAAAAACTGGCAGCTAATGTGGAATTAGGACCAGTGAGCGACCGCACTTGGTACGGTACAACTCGAAAATTTTAAGGTAGAGCTCGGGTATAAAGCAGTGAGTAACCGCCCCTATGAGTGCATAATAAGCACGAAACTGCAGTCTATGAATCGAAATAACCGAGTTGTCGGTGTATTGCATGTTCCTGCCTTAGCCCTTGCTTAGGAGCGGCTAGTCACTTGCTTTATAACTTAAATGTATTTTAGTTTTATCTGTATTAAGTGAAATAATAATTGAGTAACACAGAATAATTTTAGGTTTCGTTTATGGAACGTAAGTTCCAGTGATAGGGAAATTCTAGAATGGATTTTCGAGAGACAGAAACGTTGTTCCTAAAATAGCTAAGTCTACTAATAGGAGATAAAATAATAAAAAGACCAGACGGCCCAAATAGTTATCAGCTACTTCTTTACTGCTGCTAGATACTTCCTTCACTTCCAAAGAAGACATCAGGTCATTTGCATTAATGTGTCGAGTGCGAAGGGAGAGAACGTTTGAGAAAAACAATCAGAATGTCGAAGGCTTGGATAGATTGAACTGGAATAAAGGCTTCATCCAAAAGTAGTGCAGATGGTTTCACATTCGAGTTTTTCTTTGCGTTTATTCTACGTAAAAATTTAGTTACAGAAGATTAAATGCTTCCAAATTGTAAACATTCTTAGCATTTAGCTTCTAAAGGTCCTGTACTAAAAACCATTCTTTAGGCAATTTTAAATTGCTCAATTCTGAGTTAAATTATGTATTCAAAAAAGGAAATCTTTAATGAAAGAATTTTTTAAACTTCACGTATTAATGACGCAAAGCTTAAAAACATCATTTTTTTTTGAAAATATTTTTATACTGTTGTAAACATCAAATGTTAAAGAGAATTAAGAAAAAAAAAAAAAAAAAAAATACAGAGGTACCGCTTTTCGCATACGAAAAGAATTTTTCCAGTTGCCAAAACTAGCGAGACTAATGGCAGTTTTCCTTACTCATGTTAGTTTTAGATAAAATATACAAGTATAAAGGCCTTAAGTTTTAAAAACAAAAATTTAGTTTTGTCTATTGTTAGTTTCATCGTAGCTGTTCAAAACTAGTACATATATTTTAAGTGCTGAATAAAAACCACATTTTACTGTTTAGAGATAAAAAAAAATTAAAAATTTAAAAAAAAAAATCGAGTAAAAATTCGTATTAGATTAATTGCGTAAAATTATTTGCGGTACATATGAAAATAGCATCTGTATTGATATTTTTTTAATATCCTGTCGCCTGGAGTAGTATGTTAGGAAGACTTTATTTCTGCTCCAAAAACGTTTAAACGTAGGCTAAAACTTACATCCGAAAGCAAACGGAAACCAAATAGTTTTAATTATGGAAAGCTTTTTCCATGTTTGACAATTATTCTTGCACGTACCTCTCATTGACAAGTTTGTCCTTGGAAGGATCACGTGGTTGCCGTTTCATGATGTCACTCTCTGGGTGCTCGTAGGCTAACGAAATTGCTGGCACCTGTTGGAACCACACTCCTGTCATAAACATTCCAAGCATAGCTCTCACCCAACAATGGAGGATACTGCTTGCCAATTTGTTCGCCCGCTTTCAACCCTCCTTTGAAATTTAATAGGAATCAACTAAGTGTGGTTTTCGCTTTTCTGTTTGTTTTTACCCTCGAATTTCATTTAATTTGTTTATATGTTTTCAATTTGTTTTTTAAGCTTTTTTTTGCGATTTTAAGCTTATTTCTGTAGGTCATTTGTTTTCATAATTCATTTATTTTTCCACTATCTGTGTTAGAAACGTAAATGTAAGGAATTTATTGGTTGATAATGACACATATTTTATATTAACTTCAATGTTTTTTTATTGCGCAATTTTGTTTGTATGGTGATCAGATATTACAGGACTAACATTTCCATTTTTAGTAAATGTAGTTTACATACTTGCTAACATATTTTCAAATTTGGAGTGTAAAATTTTATGCCAGTATGTTCTGGTAAAATGTATTACAATTGCATAACATTTAAAGCTTTTTTCTTTTTTGGATACGAACCATGTAGATATACGCTTTTTTCCCCAAAAATTGTATGCAATTGTGGAGAAACAAAATTGAGAACAAAACGTATCGCTTGCAACATGTTAACCTTTTTTTTTTTTTGCGGTCCGTATCCGTTCTTTTTTTATTCGCTGGTCATTAGAATATACCAATTTTTAAACGGACTAAAACATTTAAAATTACTTCTTCGTTTTACTTCCATTTTTTTTTAATTTTTATTTATTTATTTATTTTTTTTGTGTTAATCAGTGCTAAGAAGACAATAACGAAAGAAAATACTGTTTTTGTTTCAAAAGTTAACAGAAAGTAGTCTAAAATGTATGTTCTTAAAATATAATATTTTCCAAACAGTCTGTATTTCATATACAAAAGGAGGATTGCTTATGTAGTCAAGAACGAATAAATAATTCATGTAACAAAAAAAAAAAAAAAAAAAAAAATGAAGAGTTCAGATTTTTATGCTTCACTGTCCTTTTTTAGACATTTAACGGGTTATAGCAATGTCTTTTATCGCCATAAATACGTGATATTGCTACTAAAGTATGACATTTCAGATAATTTTATTAAAAAAAATATTTCACGTAAATTAGGCAATGTATGTACACATTTAATTATGATTTTTATTTTTTCAGTTTATTTACTTTATAAGTTAGTATAGAACTTATTACATAAATTATGTTTCTCATTAGCAATATTTCTGAAACTTTAAACTTTCTGTAGGTAATTTCGAAGTGAAACCTTTTCTCCCTCTAATGTTTTTAATAAATACCGTTGTGCAATTTTTTAACTTAATGTTTTCATGTCGTTATATTTTAATTTACATAATTCACTTTTAGTAACGTATTATTACTTTAACATTAAAACTAAGTGTGATTTTCATGTCGTATGAACAATAGGATTTAATTTTAAAGTATTATATTGAAATGAATTTATATTTAATTAAAAAGTGTGTAATTGGTATAATAATTGTTATTATTCAGATATTTTCCCTTTCAAAAACCGATTTCAACTGTTTTTTCTTATTGACGATTTTTTCTTGTTTCAAATGTGGCAGCAGTATCATCCTTTTCCAATTTGCATTTTGAACAACGGAATGGCAACACTATTAAAAAGCAACAAGGACTGTACTTGCAGATGAACACCCATTTTTCATGCAAAACATGGAGCCATGCATACACAAACAGTTCCATTTGATAACACCAAAGCGAATAACGATCCATTTGCAATGAATAGAAGCATTATTTCCGTTAATGTTTTGTAGATAATGTTATTGGGGACAAATATGATTTGACTGGTTTATTTTCTAAAGCACTTTCTTTTTATATACTATGGACTCAAATTTCAAATATTTTCGCGTTGTGACTTGGAAAATATTATTAAATTTAATTTATTATCAGAACAATTGCGATTGGAATACAATTTGTTGTTGAAAATATTGTATTCCCACCCACAATTTATAAATAATATGACATTAGCTCTCATATTCAAATTAAAACTAAAATACTTCGGTATTTTATAATTTTTAACGGGCCGAGTTTGATACTTATAAAAAATATCGGGTATTGCCTAAATTATATTGTTTTTATTTTCTAATAATTGCATTTTAAAATAACTTTATTTCTGAATTTTTTCCTGCGCTGTTTCAAACTGTATTTTAATGTAAATTTCATAAAAAAGTATACGTTTTTGGGAAAAAAAGTCTGAGAAAGTACTGAAAATTTTCTCGAAACTACATATACATTGTTGGAATTTTCATTCGTTTTTTCGGGGAAGACAGGTGACACAGAATTTTGCCAAGGATAAACAGACACCTGGACGCGTTAGAATAATCTTGACTTCTTCTTGTAATTATGATTGTGAATTATTCATCTGGATAATATCTTTGTGCTTATTCACTTCTTCGTCTTGAGAAAAGAAAAAAACCTATTTGAAGTAGATCTGGAAATGTTCTAACGAAACCGTAAGAAAACCAGTTCCGCCATCACGCATACCTCATAGATTTTGACAATAAAATAAACGTATAACTCAATAAAGAGTTTGATTGAAAAGTTTCTTGAAATCTTACTGCAAGAAAGAGGATAATATACATAAACAATAGAGAACAATGAGATAGAACTTTATAACATAATAAAATATGGATTAGCTTGAATTAAATTTGATAGAGTAAGTGCAAAATAGTAGGTACAAGTAGGTGCAAATAACAAAGGCATGATCATTATCTAAATAAATAATTACGAAAAATCTAGTTTTTTTTAAAACTAGCTTCTGGATAAAGTTCTCATCAAAGCATTAGAACAGTTGCTGTTTCGACTTTTATTTAAAACTTTCGATTATAAATTTTGAATTAACTAATATTTTTCAAATTAAATTTTTTTTAACACCGAAATTGTTTTCTTGTGCGAATGTTTGATAGCTTTTGAGTCTCTGTTTAGTAAAATGCATGAAACATTTTAGATTGTGAACGACGATTGATTTTAAACTAAATGATTTACAGTTAAAATTAACTTTAAACAATTGTTACGAAATATTAGTTGACATCTGTCGAAATGCATTTCCTATTATTTTAATTAATATTAGTTACCTGCGTTCATCCATTTATTTTTATTCTTGACGATTTGCAAAGCAAGGTTTGATGAATAATCAAAATTACAAATGCATTCATATTTACTTGTACCAAAAAAGCTTCACAAAAATTTTTTCGCAACAACTAACACTGATGCAAAAATTAAAAACAAAAATAAGCAAAAATGTTTCGAGCTTCATTTGTTCACCAATCACAGTGAAAGCCAGAAACAAAAAACACCAAGAAAGCTTTTTATATATATCACACCTTATAGTAACTTTATATAACAACACTGAACAACAACAAAGCTTTCGTCGTTACTTTTGACATGCAAGCAAGCATTTTGCTTTGTAGGCACATATAGCAAGCAATGATAAACGTACAAAATTTTTGAAATTGTCTCAGAATGGCTGAATAAAAAAGTTAATAGAGACCTCTGATTATTTGGAAACGTCATCTTCGCTAAAAGTAAAATGTCTTTTTTACTTCGATTTTTTCTTTTTTTCTCCAATAAAAATTTAACAAATTGAAAACCGAACCGTTACATCAAATTTGTGGTAAAAGTGCCTTATGATGAAAATTGACATATGCTCTAAAATGTTGCATAGACACTTTTGCTTGTACACTGCGATGCAAAAGTTTAGACAAAATGCAAATAGGTGAATAAAAGGAAAACTATTCAACGAAATGCTTTCAAATTTCTACTGCAGGTACACAATATGGTCCCAAATACGTGTCTAGAGTTCTTATAACTATAACTGGAATCAAATTTTGGATATTACAAAAGACATTTTTTTACATTGTTGCAAAAGTTTAGACAATAGTCAGATTTTATGCAAATATCCCTTGAAATGTGATTGGTGGAGGAAATGCGGGACTGTATTATTCATTTATAAAGTGCAGAGATTGCTGAATAAATAATCAAAATCTCAAAAGCTCTTTAGTTCTCGTGTAAAGAAGATGAGAATGTTTGGAAGCCGAAATTTGAAAATGAACCTACTTTATTAATTTTTTGTCTTTTAAATCGACTCTAGTATGGTAGTACATTGTTTTTTACTTTGTGGAGAGCAAATTCAGACATGCGTATCGATCAAAAAGTCCAAGAAAAATTATATTTCTTAAGGATGAAGGAATTGAAAAAACGGCTCAGACTGACGATTCGCCCCTTAATCCTACAAAACTTCAACTTGGGTCAAAAACAGCACGTGACAGCATAAGTAGATGAACAACTGAATCGGAATGCATAAAAAAAACAAAGAATTGTGCTTGAGCCTTTTCGGACAGAGTGTCCCAAATAAGCCAGATTTTATTGGTAAAAGCAGCACAGCATATGATCATTGGATATGTCTCAAGTCCCGCGAAAAGAATTATAATCCATCTAGGCCATCCCAATTTTAATAATTTTTATCAAAGAAAGTACCATTCCTTTTTTATTCACGATGATACATATGCTGCTTTTCACATTAAAATCTGGCTTATTTGGAACAATCTGTCCGAAAAGGCTCAAGCACAATTCTTTGTTTTTTTTTTATGCATTCCGATTCAGTTGTTCATCTACTTATGCTGTCACGTGCTGTTTTTGACCCAAGTTGAAGTTTTGTAGGATTAAGGGGCGAATCGTCAGTCTGAGCCGTTTTTTCAATTCCTTCATCCTTAAGAAATATAATTTTTCTTGGACTTTTTGATCGATACGCATGTCTGAATTTGCTCTCCACAAAGTAAAAAACAATGTACTACCATACTAGAGTCGATTTAAAAGACAAAAAATTAATAAAGTAGGTTCATTTTCAAATTTCGGCTTCCAAACATTCTCATCTTCTTTACACGAGAACTAAAGAGCTTTTGAGATTTTGATTATTTATTCAGCAATCTCTGCACTTTATAAATGAATAATACAGTCCCGCATTTCCTCCACCAATCACATTTCAAGGGATATTTGCATAAAATCTGACTATTGTCTAAACTTTTGCAACAATGTAAAAAAATGTCTTTTGTAATATCCAAAATTTGATTCCAGTTATAGTTATAAGAACTCCAGACACGTATTTGGGACCATATTGTGTACCTGCAGTAGAAATTTGAAAGCATTTCGTTGAATAGTTTTCTTTTTATTCACATATTTGCATTTTGTCTAAACTTTTGCATCGCAGTGTAAGTAACCTTTCCTTATTGACGAGAATTGCATGGTAAAAATAAGGCTAAAATTCAAAATAATTGCAGGGAAAAAACAGAAAATTTTCTCATTAAATTAACGATTCATTTAAATACTTATGCTAAAATGGGTTACCAAGATTTTGTTTTAATGATTTTTTCCCGCATTTGATAAATACGCATTTCATGAAGAAATTTGATGTTTCTGAAGATCACATTAAATTTGTACAGAATGACTTTTCTGTGCACTTCAATGGAAAAATAAACTTGTTAGATGAGTTAAAACAGAGCAAAATATTTCTATCATTAATTTATAGTACTTAATAAATAAAATAAAATAAGCAAAACAGGGATGGGAAAAATGAGTGGTTACTTGACAAGAATAGATGAATGAATCGAAACAGAGGAATCGGAACAGTTGACAGGTTTATAAGCTTACATTCACGGAAATATTAAAGGTCTTGAAGGACTCTTGTAGCTGGTTAAAACCAAAATTTTCAAGAAACATAATTTTGATTGTCTTTTGTAGACATTAAGAAAGACTTGTATAATTTAACTTTTGCTTCTCGGTGCTCCAATATATATATATATATTATATATATATATATATATATATATATATATATATTATATATATATATTATATATATATATATATATATATATATATATATATATATATATATAATATAAATATATATATAATGCCATATATATGCATATTTTCCATTTATTTGAAGATGTTAAATTTCAAAGCTGCTTAATCCATGAAAAAAGCAGGTTTTTAATTTTTATATGGCAGTGAGCTGCGAGTGCTTGTTTCTACTTTAGTTAGTATGGAACAAAGACTCCATGATTTAATATTCTACATCATGAAGAATTGTTCACTTAGTTTTCAGTTTTAATTAACTAGTCTCATCCAAATAAATATAAAAATGAACTTCATTTTAATAGCAATGTTTTATTATGCGAGCTTAAACACAAAACCTAGCATGCATAGTTATTTTTATAGTATTTTTCATACGGCAAAGTTTTAGCAAAGTTTCTTTCCCTTTTCTTTGAAAATCCTACTTTCATCATTTTAAGTTTTGAAAGATCAAACAATTATGATTCAGTAAAAAGAAGTTATATCCGAAAATTATAATTAGCATTTAAAGCTATTAAACTAAACACTATATCTCACCTTGCTGATGTAAATTCGCTTTTTAAAAAGAGAAAAAAAATAATATGAATACAATTAGTAAAGCCGATTTTTTTTCTTTTTCCTTTTCTTCCTCTTTTCTTTTCTCATTTTTTTAAGGAGAAAAGGAAGCTATCATTTCCCCATAGGAAGAGAAGTTTATTTTAAAGACGTTGTTCGTCGAAACATATTTGCTCTATCGCGTAATAACTGTTTCGTTTCCTCCTTGTGCAATAAAACCTCCAGTTAATGGATTTTCTCACAGAATCCTTTTTCAGTGGACGGATAACACCCATTGCTCTTTCTAAAATGGCTTTCCAGTGTTAATGAACTACTATGAAAGCAAAGCTTTTAGCTAACTATAAAGTTTTTCGGCGTAATATTGGAAACTGTTTTATAGTTTTCATCTAATTGGTGGTAATGTTTGGTTTTATTTTCAGAGACTTAATGAAAAATAATTTAAACAGCGATAAAATGAAAGTTTCCGACGTTTTATGCTTTTATTAATTTTTGGAATATGGTTTCAAAAGGGAAAATAACTAAGGAATTGTTTATCAAAATTTTCTACACTCTGTACCGGTTTAAAATATTATATTGAATAACTAGATGCAGATAAAATTCTCCAGTATGTATTCTAAAACAAACAATTTACAAAAAAATAACTTTTGAAAGCGATTGAAACTGTTTGCGGTAAATGTATACTCCATTTACCAGGAGAATACCTTTAGCTCTGCCTACGTCACGTGGTGTCTGACGATTCTATTTCTCTGCTTTCAAAAGGAGGCTTATGATCATTTTATAATAAAAGTAGAATTTTTTTAACTTTAAAAATGGTGGAGATAGCAGCAGTCAAGCGAAGCTAGGGTCGTAGAGATTATTAAGACCTTTTCCGTACATTTAAATGTACGCCAAAATTGAAGTTGTCTCATTTAAAAACGCAGGAATGTGCAGTTACTTTTTTAAATACAATTCCAAGAAGGAAATGGCTAGACAATTTTGTGTTTGACCCCTTATTAGGCGTGTTCATTTACTGTACCGCTACACCATTTTCATTTAATGCTCCAAAAAACTCAAAAGTATAAACATAAAAGTACACTCGTTTTTTTTTAATAATTATAAAATGTCAATTTTTTTGTCATGTTTCAAACATTGCACTTTTCAATGACATTAGAATTTTCTGAAAATAAATAAATTTTCTGAAATTGTGCTTAGAGAGTAATTTACCGATCAGACTACCCTATATTCCGTTTGTTGGGATTTGTTTTTACAATTCTCCCTCGTAGCTCGTAAATTGGTAAATTCGTTTATAAGGTGTTTTTTAAGGAAATGGATTTAGATAGTTTTTAGTTATACTTTGCATATTATTCATTACCCATGAACTCCAATCAGTTTTCCTTAAGAAATTGCTCAAATTCATGTATGCGTCATCGTTATGTTTATTAAATTCTGCTAAAATTAAAGTTACCGATTCTCCACTACGAAGAAGGTTGCATTGTGAATGCTTTTGACTGCTGCTATATGTTAATAAGTTGACATGCATCTCTGTTTGTCAATTATGATTATTCTAGTCCTTGGTTTATAGTCATGAACTGAAGCCCTATGAATTAATTATTCATGATAGTATAAAAACATTTTTCTTCTCTTTAATACGTTCGTATGCATGGTTTTAAAATAAAATTGTTTTATAAGCGTAAAAAAGAATAATTGTGATATCCGTTGATATAAACGCTGAAATATGTGATGAATTTGATCTACATTTTTTACGAATCACCGGTCCCATTATTCAGGTAGCCGGATTCTCTTCCACCGCTAAAGCATTTTGTGTTTGTATTGCTAAGAACGAGTATGTGCTCGAATTATCTCAATGTTGTATAGTGTTCGTCTGTATTTATAAGTTTTCAAACTTTTCCAAACTTTGTAACCATGTCGCTGTAACTATTTTATATCCAACGCACTCTATGGTGGCAATTCGCGGAGCTATCCTCTGGACCCCATTAAACAAGTAATATAAAAAGTGTAGGCTACGGGTAGGTACTAGTAAGCCTCAAAGCGAAGGTATGAATAAATATTGGTAAACTACTAAGAGTAGATACGGGGATCTATGGATAACATTTCCTGTCATCTTTTGCTTCTATGCGGCTATAAATAATGGTAAACCCACAAAGTGCTGGTACGGAGGACCTTGGGGTAACATTATCTATTATATCTTGCTGTTATGCGGCTATTGAGAACTTAATTAATTGTAAAATAAATTATTTGAATTTTATGACATTTTTTCTAATTCATGATTCGTATTATGCTTCAAAATGCCTCATGCAGCGTCTAATTCCTAGATCGCAGCTTAAGCAACGATACGTCCGTCACCTTGGGCCTAAACGCCACTCCCTTCCTTATGAGGAAGTAGCGAGTTTGCTTTTTTGATTGTGATGATTTTTGTGCTTTTTTGATTGTGATGATTTTTGTTTGTGAACTACCAAGGAAGTTGGTAAGAAAATACAATCAAGAAGAAAAAACAAACTACTGTCAGCTCACATTGCTCTGGAATCAGCAAACGCCCAGTTATGACGAGTCTATCCGAATGAGGTGGAAAGACACAAAATTGATACGCGTGATCATCTGCTTAATTTAGAGGCTAGCACGCATCTGCAAAAGCTGACATCCCTAAAAACTAATCCATGCGTCTATTACCGTCGGTAAAGAGGATGTTAGCCTTTCCTGATCAGACTGCACACTGTAAAAATAGATGTTGTTTTTATAGTATAATACAGTTAATTTTATAGTAACAAACTGTAAAAATGCTGCTTTTCAGTGATAAACTGTAAAATTGCTCATTTTAGTTTATTACTGTGCATTCTACAGTTTTAAATTGGAACCTCTGCTGTCAGTATTATACTGTTGTCTTTACAGTATAGTACAGCTAATTTTGTGGCGATAAACTGTAAAATTGCGGTGATAAACTGCGAAATTGCTGGTTTACAGTAATAAACTGTAAAACTGCTAATTTAAGTTTATTACGGTGCACTCCGCAGTTTTAAACTGGAACCTCTGTTGCCAGTATTATACTGTAAAAACAACACTTTCTTTTTTGCAGTGCACTTCATCATTGAAGACATAGTAAGAAAGCGGCGTTTAGCCTCAAAATGGCGGTCGTGACGCTACTAAAGCTATGATCCAGGTTTTTTTGCAGCGTCCACCATCCATTGAACTGAGGTTTTATTGCACTCAGTTTCGAGCGTGATGGGTGATGGGGTTGGTGCATTTACCTCTCATTCACGAGCTTATCGACAAGCGGGTCACGAGGTCTCCGTTTCATAATATCAGATTCGGGTTTCTCGTAGGCCAGAGAAATCGCCGGCACCTACAACCACCACAGAAGAAGAGTGAGGGCCACACACACGACTCATGCAACACACAACAACGTTCCAGAACAAAAGATTAGCATTTCCATGATTAGAGCATTCCAGTACACACAGAGAGCAACATATTTAATCACATAATGCAAGGCACCGTGATGCACATATCAACACACATAAAGTAAGATTGAGCACAAAAATACATCATAATACAATTTCATTTCATGATGGAATGATGACATCAAATGAAATAATACACAGTCCACGAAAAAATATATTTTATTTTCATTTTTTCTTTAAATTTTACATATAATTATTCAAATGTTAGTTTATTTAATTATTCTTTCTAGTTCTTCTACGTTTTAAGCTTGTAGTTCAGAAAATTAACTTGATTAATTTTTATAAAATTTCATCAGAAATAGGCGAAATTTTTCTCAGTTTTTTCAGTGTTAAAGTAATTTTATATTTTCAAGATTATTTCAGTTGTTTTGTTTTTAAAAGTCCGTACTTATTATTAGGATGGTTACAGAATCATAAACTAGAGTTATAGTGATTTGAGTACTACGAATTTTAATGAAAATTGGTTCTTCTATTCATCATATGTAATTAATAAAGAAATACGAAGAGTAAAGTTTGGGTGCAATTATTTAGAGTAATTTTTTTTACTTAAAGCAAAAATTTATCTCATTTTTTAAATACATTGGTTTTTGCATTTTGAACAAAAATGTCTGATAATGATACTTAAGTTTATTCCAAAATTACCCCAAATCTATTTATTTTGAATTTTTAAATGCGTAATTTTTAAAAATTGCTTAGACTAGTTCTTACTGTTAGAGCACTAAATTTGAAAAACGGAAAAACGTTTCATATATTATTTTTGAGCAGTTAATATTCTGTAAAATTTACCAAATTTTTCAGATTAAAAGTAATATATATGTGAAACAATAATAAAATTTTTCGATATAATTCAATTAGATGTTTATCGAATTATTGTAACGCTTTCTTCAACCGAGTATTAGATTCAAACTCACCAGTGAAAGATATTGTTTGAAAGTTTTTTTTTCTTAATTTAACACCTCAAACATTAATTGGTATAAATTTAATTATTATTGTTATTGTTTTATTTATTTATTTTTTATTAGAATAAAATAATGTTGGTTTATGATTCACACCATTATTTACACGAGTTTTACTGAAAAATATTTTCACTGCTATGTGAATTAGATCATCAATGATAAAATGAATCATAATAAAAACAAATTATTTGAAGGCAATTGTAATGAAAAGGAATAACAACCACATGCACCGCATCATGCTCATCCACCATACTTACCAAATCCGTACCCAAATCAATACAGAGGATAGTCACTGTCCCCAAGGGCAGAGGGACGTCAGCCAGAATGAAGAGTAGGAAAGGCGTAATTTCTGGAATGTTACTGGTCAAAGTGTAGGCAATGGATTTTTTCAAGTTGTCGAAGATCAAACGACCTGATGAGTGAGGATTAGTGTAAATTACACGAGGCAAGACCAATGAAATGACTTTTTACGGAGAGGAGAATGTGTGTATAGTTTACCTTCTTCTACGCCAGTTACTATGGAAGCAAAATTGTCATCTAACAAAATCATGTCCGCTGCTTGTTTACTCACATCACTTCCAGATATACCCATGGCCACTCCTGAAAACGGAATTGATACAATAATTTAGGTACGAATTTTTTTTCGGTATTATTTATAACTGCATATCTAACTGAATTGTAAAATAAAATCATTTTTTTAAATACAATTTTAGTATACAATTTCAGTCTATTATTATGCACCCAAAATGCCTAACGTGATAGAAAGTACATTTCTGACAATCACTTCTCGTAAAGTTTGATTTTCGGAAAACCAAAACTCACACGTTTTGTAAACCTTCTTTTAATTTTTTTGTTTTAAGATATTTATTTCACTAATTTATTTAGTTTTGTTTGTATATACAGGGTGTCCACTCCAATCGTGGACCAATAGTTAATTTCTAAACCGTTAGAGATAAGCATATACTTTATTTAGGAAAAAATCTCCAAATTACGAAAGGAATTTTGGGTCTATTCAATGTTTTTCAAAAAATCAAATTTTGAAAGAGTTACGAAATTTAAATTTTTATACAGCCCCCAGTCCTATCAATCATATTTAGTAAAACATGCTTGACACTGTCACGTTTAAAACTAAAAAAAAATCACTGTTCTACGACAAAAATTGACCGAGTTATGACGTTTTGAAAAAATCAAGATTTTGCATTATTTCATGACGTCATCGAGAGATCGCTTAAAGGACCGTATGCGAAATCCTTCAAAATCGTGATTTTTCAAAACGTCATAATTCGGTCAATTTTTGTCGTAGAACAGTGATTTTTTTTTAGTTTTAAACGTTACAGTGTCAAGAATGTTTTACTAAATATGATTGATAGGACTGGGGGGCTGTATAAAAATTTAAATTTCGTAACTCTTTCAAAATTTGATTTTTTGAAAAAACATTGAATAGACCCAAAATTCCTTTCGTAATTTGGAGATTTTTTCCTAAATAAACTATATGCTTATCTCTAACGGTTTAGAAATTAGCTATTGGTCCACGATTGGAGTGGACACCCTGTATATTGATAGAATGCTAAGCATTATTTTTATGTTTTGGTAATTTGAATATTTCCTTAAATATGGTATTTTCATGGAAAAATGGAAAAGGATAGAAGTTTTTTTTTTATAAATTCAAAAATGTGATTAGATAAACTTCAAATTTTGTCCGCAATATGGGCTGTTTTATGACTACCGAGTGCTGTCGAATTTAACTATTTTAAAGCAAACAATTTTTGTCAATTTCTCTGCTGATTTTTATTAAACGCTGGTAATTTTTATTAGCCTACTTTCCCATTAAAAATAAAAGAAAGACGAAAAAAGTATGAAAAGTAGCTTAATGCATCTAAAAAAATATCGCCAAGTCCAAAAAATATCGCCAAGTTAAAAAATATCGCCAAGTCGAAAAAAATATCGCCAAGTTAAAAAAATAAAAAGGTAAAATGAATATCGAAAAATTAAAAATTTGAAAGTAGGGTATTGAGATGGGGAATTTGTGTGTCGGTCTGTCGGTCGGTCGGTCGGTCTGTCGGTCTGTCTGTCCCCCCTAATAACTTTTGAATGAACATTCCGATTTGGACGAACTTTTTTTTGTTGGAAAGATCTCGGCGAGTACAGCTCATTCCCATATTTGATTTTTTGATTTGAACAATTTTTGGTTCAACTTTGAGCCGTTCAAACAACCGGTCCCGCGATACTAACTTTTGAATGAACAGTCCGATTTGAACAAACTTTTTTTTGTTCGAAAGATCTTTTCAGGGATACTTCATTCCCGTACCTACATTTTCGATTTGAACAATTTTTCGTTTAACATTGAACCGTTCAATCAAGCTGTCACCCCTAATAACTTTTGAATGAACAGTCCGATTTAAACATTTTTTTTTTCGAAAGATCTCGGCAAGGATACTTCATTACCGTATTAAATTTTTAATGTGAACATTTTTGGTTCAACATTGAACCGTTCAAGCAACCTTTCCCCACCTAATAACTTTTAAGTGAACCGTCCGAATTGAATAAACTTTTTTTTTGTTCGAAAGATCTTATCAAGAATACTTCACTCCCGTATCTACATTTTCGATTTGAACGATTTTTCGTTCAACATTGAACCGTTCAAACAAGCTCTCACCCCTAATAACTTTTGAATGAACAGCCCGATTTAAACAAACTTTTTTTTGTTCAAAAGATCTCGGCAAGGATACTTCATTACCGTATTTAAATTTTCAATGTGAACATTTTTTCGTTCAACATTGAACCGTTCAAGCAACCTTTCTTCACCTAATAACTTTTAAGTGAACCGTCTGAATTGAATAAACTTTTTTTGTTCGAAAGATCTCGGAGAGACTCATTCCCATATTTCACTTTTCAATTTGAACCATTTTTCGTTCAATGATGAACCGTTTAGAAAAATTTTTAACATGAGCGCCTACTGGGAAATTTAAATTGAATGTTGATTCTGAACTTAAAGGCGGATTTCCTTCAAACTAACTTTGTAAGAAAACATTTTTGATAAAAAATGTATATAAAGTACTTTTCTGAAAAATCTTCTGTGAGGACTCTGATTCCGACTCCGACTCCGCAAACATGGCGGAAATTCAGGCTCAGAAAAAAAAGACTGAATGGGCAGACGATTTTTTGTTTATTTATTCATTATTTTGTTTAATTATATATTATTATTTTTATTTATTTATTTATTTTTTGGCAGACGATATTTTTTTTGATTACAAAAATTGTTCATTCACTAGAGCATTTTATTCTTTATTTATATTTAACAACTGGCAACGGATTAAAAATAAAATTCGAGACGTTTTAATAACGAACGAGGTTTTTTTCTTTCTTCGATAAAATGTGATTTGATGTTCTTCGTACTTTTATTTTATTTATTTTTTTTTATTTTGAAAACGATTGTGAAATTTTTCTACGGAAGAACTATAACAGTTACATTCTTTAAAAGGTGCGACAAAACTTTATTTACTCGTTTATTTACTTTTTACGTGTCCATTTCATCTGATGAGAGGGGCATATTTTGCTTTTAGAAATCAGCTTTAAGTGCTATAAAGGTATGTTTGACATAATTTTCAGTTTCAGATATTCAAGAGAATATTGATTAGATGCTAGAATGCCGATGTCGATGTACGGGAAAGTAGGCTCGTTTAGTTCTTGACAGAACTTCTTGTTATTAATTTAGCTAATTTCAATTGTGCAAGCGTTGGCGATAAAAACTTTAATGAAATCACTATTTTTTAAAGAATAATTTAACTATTTTTACAAGTTTCACTTTAAGGACTGAAATAATTAATAAGTTTTTACAAGATAAATCCATTTTTTCTTACAGTGACAAAACTTAAAAAAGTAAGTTAAGGAATTTTGATCCAAAACCTGTCTATAACAAATAACTAGTTTTTGGGACGCAGCTGAACTGCTAATCAGCGGGCTTAAACTCTTAAAAGTCATAGTTATTTACCATTCTGTTTTTATGAATGACTACTAAACGTCGTTTTCTTTAACTGAGAACTTTTCCTAAATAAGATTGAAAATGGCCATTGCACGAAAAAGCCGCCATCATATTCCGCACGTGACGTTCATGAAATTCATTAAAAATAGTGATTTTAAAAGGTAATGAACGAAATTTTGTTGGTTAAGAAAGTAAAAACCGGTGTGGAACTTTTTTGGCAAAACATATACTTTGTCCCTTACTTTTAAAATTACTACTTTTTAATGAAATATATGAGCGTCTCGTGCTAGACAAAATGGCGGCCTTTTTCGTGGAATGACCCAAAACTAAAATTGGGCAAGAGAGAACTTTACCGATATCGGCTTTCTTTAGGGCAGGAGAATCATTCACGCCGTCTCCTGTGACAGCGACAATAGCTCCTTGCCGTTGGCAACCTTCCACGATGATCAACTTCTGTTGGGGAGAAGTTCGGGCAAACACGATCTCAGTGTGATACTTCAGTATGTTGTCCAAATAGTCACAAGCCATGTCTCTTAATTCAGAACCATGAACGACTGCTGCCTTTGCGTCTCTGAGAGAAAAGGAAACAAAACTTCGTTAGTAGGCTGGATTCCATTATGCAGCAATAGGCAGGTCGATAGCAGTAGCTACAAAAATGAGTTTTAGAGATATTTGGAGAAACGTGTTTATGATTTTACATAGTAAAATATTGAATTTTGTAGTTTCTTTTCATGTTTCATTTTCAACCGAAACCAAGTAAGAATGTTTGCACCATGAAACATAAGTGACAACAATGGAAAAAAAATAATTAAAATAAATAAATAAATAGAAATACATAAATAAATAAAAATAAATAAGTAAAGGAAAACCGAAATTTGTAGACACTGCATTTTACCTACCCAGGACAGTAAGGATCTATTAAAACAACAAAAATCCACTACTTATTTGCTTCAGTGTAATGTTAGTGCTAACAGTCAAATAACTCTAAGGAGTATTTTTTGTTCTTTCGTTTTTTCCAATTCTAAGACTTATTTTTTTCAATTTTTCAGTTCAGCAATCGATGAACGTATTCTACTTTGCTTACAAAATAGCCATCCTACAACATAGGAAATTTTCTATTTTTCTCAAATTCTGAACGGTCGAGAAATAAAAACGATCGTAAAAATCCGATGGCATTGAGCGCAGATATGTTACGCAGTATTCCTAATATGTCTGCATCATATGATAATGTTAGTTATGATAATGCGGTGCGAACGTAAACATATCTCTGGACAAATAAAATCTTCTTGGAAGTGAAAACTTCATACTGCATACTGTTAGGGAAGTATCAAAATGTTGAATATTCCTTCTTTGACTACTAGATATTGTTAAAAGACTTACAGAACACACGAAAATTCACCATCCCGTCCCATTACATTTTTGTATTCGCTCTTTTCACAGTGCATTAAATAACAATTTGTTTCTCGTTGGCTATATGAAAAATTTTCTGTTTCACCACGCCCTATTCTTATCAGAATCTGGATCTGAGCCATTATTTATTATGTTTTCCCTCTTGATGCTCCACTAATGTTTTATCTCTGGGAGCTTTTCTATTCTTTGCAACACGTTAATCGAGCATTGATGGGGCTCTGCCCATAAGTATGCACCTATAACCATAAACATGCATGCCCTATTTCCTAAATCATGGAAAAGTTTTAATGAAAAGCTAGCTGATGGTAACAGGGTATGTTTATCTAAGTAACCAAGCAAGTTTTATGCATGCAACATTAGTTTAAATATTAAAAGAATTTTTACTGCTTTTGATTTTCGTTTCATAAATTATATCTTTATTTCACCTACTGGAATTCTAATTTTTGAATCATTCAAAATGCTTTATTTACTGATATTTAGAAAACAGAATCGCACTCTGTGACAGGGTGTCTATAAATTCTTCCCCAGATAATAATTTGTTGCAAAAATATTGAGTTAATGTGGGGAAAAATATTTTTTCCGTATTTTATTAAGCCAGTATGAGATTTTTTGTACAAGGTGTCGACAAATTCTTCACCAGATAATAATTTACTGCAGAAAATACTGAGTAAACCTGGGGAAAAATAATTTTTCCGTATTTTACCAAGACAGTATGGGATTTTTTTTCTCAGTATCGTGTGTATTGTAAATTGTCTTGAGTCTTCAGTACACTTCCAGGAAAAAGTTATTTGTTATTCTGAGAATAACGAGCTTTTTTGCTTAATTTCTCTCTTGTGTTGTTGGTAAGGAAAGAAGAATCGACTGAAGTGTGACTGACTGTCTATTTCGTCATTTTTTCAAGTTTGCAGTTATCTCCGTAGCATGTTTTGCGGAATCAAAGGATCACAAAAACAGCCAACAGTGACTCCGCAATATAACTTGCCTACCAATAGAGCTGAAGTGAGTAAAATTCAATCTAATGAACAGACTCGGGTCTAAATTTCAGTTTTCTGGTTGTGTACTCGATGCGACACATTTGTTGCTTTCAAATTCTATTTCAAAACATTAAGTTTGAAATCATACATACGCACTTTACCTAGTTTCGAAATAATAAAAATGTAGATCGCTTTTTAAGATATAAAGTAATGCAAGAATTATTGAAAATGATATCGTGTTTTTTTTTTATTTACATAATAACATACTGTCTGATTTTCTTAGGCAAAACCTTCCGCGTATTTACGCATGCGTCAGGTCTTCTCCGATCTTACCAAAATAGGAGTGATAGGTAAGATAACAATAAGGGGAAGAAGAATAAGAAGCATTTTGAGCCGCATCAAACAACGTAGAACAATGCTAATTTCAAATAGGGGAGACCGGGGCAAGATGACGAGCCGGGCAAGATGACGAATTTCGTATTTCTTTCATTTCCCGCTAGGTAGCAGAATCAACTGGTCATTAGAGATTCTTCTATCTATTCTTCGTTCAGAAATAGTATAAAGTCGCTGAAATCGCCATTTTCAAGACAGTTCTGAAGTTGTTCTGGTTTACCGCTACCGCGATCTAACTTTTATCCATGTGCAAATAAGCTCTGATGCAAATACAGGTAAGATTTATTGCTTCTCATTAGTATTAATGTGTACCTTAGTTTAAATACTACCTATTTATATGAATAAGTACCAAATAAACGCATTTTTTTATGGAAATAAATACGAATCCTTCAAAAATGGCAGTCTGGGGCAAGATGACGAAACGAAACACGGGGCAAGATGACGAGCTCGTCATCTTGCCCCATGTTTCGGAATTTATGAAACTAACTATGTTGCCCCTTCTATTAAGTTCTTTAAATGCTTATTTATAGTTATACTAATATATATACTAATGTATATAATAATATATTATACTAAGTCCCTCATGCCCCCACCCTCTTCCGAAGAGCAAACTAATTGTTTGTTAATGATACATATAATGACATTTCAGATATGGTTCGACATTACAAGAAGAAATCCTCAAGAGGAGAATGGAGCAAAGATTCTATGCTGCCCATGGTAATGTAAGCTGCCCATGGTAGTCAGTCCTACAGGATCCAGAAGAGTTTCGAAGATTGTTTCAGCAGAGAGAGGAAGGAATGTAACAATAATTTGTTGCATAAGCGCCACTGGCTTTTACCTGCCACCTTTTCTTATTTTTGCCAGAAAACGAATGCGTCCTGAACTTATCGAGAAAGCCCCACCAGGAACTGTAGGTCACTGTAGTGATAATGGCTGGAGCAATGAGGATACTTTTTTCTCTTTTTTGCAGCACTTTTATCAACACGTAAAATCAAACAAAGAATCTCCTGTTCTGTTGATCATTGATAATCATAAATCCCACATAACTTTGCAGGCTATATTATATTGCAGAGAAAAATTCATTATCATGGTTGGGTTGCCTCCCCATACATCACATCGTCTCCAACCTCTTGATGTGGCATTTTTCGGCCCATTGAAAAATTATTATAGTCAAGCATGTGACAACTATATGGTCACTCATCCAGGGCAGACCATCACAGATAAAAATGTTGGTGAACTTTTGAGCATAGCTTACTTTAAAGCCGCTGCAATTGCAAATGCAGTTCAAGGTTTTCAAGAATGTGGGATCGAGCCGCATAATTCTCTTGTATTCAGCGATCATGATTTCGCTGCTTCAAAAACAACTGATCTTGATGCTGTTAAAGAGGGAACTGAAAATAATAGTGCCAACCCCCAGACCCTGTTAGTAAAAAAAACACATATAAAACATCCAGTAGATACAGAATTGATGACAAATTCTGATTCCAGTGCAGAAAAGAAGCCTTTAAGTGTTTTTGATTTAAAGCCATTGCCAAAAGCACTACAATGTGGCAAAAAAAAGAAAAAACAAAAAAATGAGTTCAAGTATCCTTACGAGCTCACCCGTCAGAGAACTGCTAGAAGAAAGAGCCAAGCAGAAAGAGAAAAAGGATTGTCTAAAAAAAAACAGAGGACAGAAGAACGTGAAGCAAAAAAAGGAGTAAGAAAACTCAAACTTTGTTCCCTTAGCCCGAAGTCAGAAAAAATCAGGCCAAGCAACCCAGTGGCATCAACTTCAAAGGATGGTGTAATAAGATGTCCTGCTTGTAAAGAGGAATATTGTGATCCTCCAACAGAAGAATGGATCCAGTGCTGTAAATGCCAAGAGTGGTGGCATGAGGACTGTTCCAATTATGAAAATGGCATTTTTATTTGCGACTATTGTTAGCTGCACTACTAAACCCTTGTATATATACATTACTTTACAATGCTTAATTTAATGCTTTCTAAGATGTAGAAACACATTTATCATTTGTTAAACCATGTAACGTATTTAAAAGATAAAAATGTTACACCTTTTATAGAGTCGTCATCTTGCCCCAAGGCGAAAGTCATCTTGCCCCGGTACTGGGGCAAGATGACGAATTGTTAAGATTATGAAAACATAAGAAAATCATACCTTTTTTTTTAATTTCAAAAAATAATTGGAATATATTTTAGGCTACAAAGGACTACTCTAACGCCTCATATAAAAATAATTTTACCATCCTTAAAAATGAGTGAATAATAAGCAACGATTCTTAGCATCGTCATCTTGCCCCGGTCTCCCCTACATAGTTCAGTTGAATGTGTCAAAAGGATAGCAACTGCAAGTTTTAAATTGAAAAGTTTGGAAAGTTCCCACTCACAGGCCATCACCACTTTTGTAAGTGGAATGGTTTCCGAGTGCTAGGCGCGGTTTTCAAGGACGGACAGTATCTTTGGCTGATACTAATGCGTTTTTGGTAGTGCCTTTATGCTGCTCAGACGATCGACTTCAATATTTGCCTTTCATGTGTCTGCTATAAATTTAACCATGAAAATTTCACTAAACTACCTCATAGAGAAAAGCGATACAAGCAGCTTAACATAATAAAAAAAGGAATTGTTAAGAATTCGTATTCTGTGAAAATACTTCATTACCTTGGATTAACATCTTCTACGGGAATGTTTAGTCTTTGTGCAATATCATCTACGGTCTCATTTCCTTCTGAAATGATTCCTACGGCCTTGGCGATGGCCTTGGCAGTGATAGGATG